>DF368468.1:0-11578 GCA_000787875.1 Solanum virginianum
CATAGGGACGAACCTGATACAGTTTACCCCTGATCAGCTGGGTCTTTTATACCATGCTGTACACAAATTATACAGATAATATAGTAAAGGTAAAGTGATGTAAAGAATGTAAAGTACAGGATCCCACAATGTAATTAAAGGTGGTCTCTTATCATACATCAGTTTGCATATAGAAAGAGCAGGGTTATAATTGGTTCTCCCGGGCCTTATCGGCAACGGGTGCTAGTCCGCCTTAACGGGATTTGGGGCGTGACACCGAACCCTCATCTGGATTTAAGTATTCTCTTCAAGCTTTAAGTCTTTATCAACCTTCACCAAGAACTTCCCCAAAGCTAAGGTATATGGTGTTGAACTATTGGGTCGTTTCACCCACGGTGCCAAAACCCTTTTTTACTTAATATAGCATGATTTAAAGTTGACTTTATATGTGGGTCATGAATATTGAGAAATTTACTGCACGGTAATTTTAATACATGAAAGTATGGTATTGGGGGTGTTACAAGGTGTTGATTAAATATTTTACCACTGATTTTCCTACATGATTTCATCTCTAAATTGCATGAACTTTTAACCCCATTACACACCCCTAAGGTGTTTGATAAATATCTGGTTATTGTTTCTTGAGGAATTGAAGGTCCAAAGCATGAGATATGATATGAATGATGTTATGATGATAAAATGATGATGAAATGAGCTTATGAACATGATACAAGAATGTTATTGCAGACCACTTATCAAGACAAATCTACCCAAACAGAATGAGATATGATATGAATGATGTTATGATGATAAAATGATGATGAAATGAGCTTATGAACATGATTATTCCTATATAAGGAATTGCATTAGAGCTTATGATCAATCCTGTATAAAGTGTTGCATAGACCATGCCCAATCTGGGGAAGAAAAACCAGGTAACCAGATGGGGGTTTATACTCATTCATTAGGGTGATGGATGTGATCATCACAAACCTAAATGAGGGGTTTATTTCTCATTCACTAGGGTGATGGTTGCAATCATCACCAACCTATCGAGGAGTTTGTACCTTAGAGAGCTAGCTTGGTCTCATCTTCACATTTGATATTCTATATGAGCATGATTTGCTTAGCATGTTTTAGTTATGCATTAAGCATACATGCCTTATTACTATACTATGTCTATTGCCTATCATTTTGCATATTGGATTGTGATACCTATTTATTGTTGCATTGCATCCCACATACTTAGTACATTCAAATATACTAATGCATACTCTTGCCTCCACGATATCACCATCTAGGAACCAGTGCACGAATTAATCATCATCCTCCTCCTTCACATGGTTAGATGGTGCTACTCCAAGCTTATGGTGAGTCCTTCATTTCAAAGACTTGGGTGATGTCTTTTCCATACTATCTATGTATTGAGACACTACCTTATATTATAATTGACTTTGAGGGTGAGCCCGGTTACCATGTCTCGGCCCCTGCTCTTTCTATGTTTTAGAGGTGTATGTTAGGCAAGGTGTGTGCTATGTATAAGATTGACTCTTCACTTTTGACTTGGATGTTTAAGCATGTTTCCCTTAGTCCCCTTGCCCTTACTTTAATTGAATATGTCTTTTTGTATGCTTCCATACCAAGGATGTGTGATTATATGCTAAGAGGCTTGTTTAGGGTCCATTTGGGTTCCCATTGGCTGTGTCACGTCTTAGCCCTAGGTTGGGTTATGAAAAACTTGGTATCAGCATACTAGGTTGATAGATCCTTGAAGTCCAACACACCTCATCGATTAGAGTCCTATTCATAGTTATGAAGTATGCCATGACTATGAATAGGAGGCTATGAGGCATTTTAGAAAATGTTTCCCTTCTTCATGTCCTAAGTTGTGCTATAGAGTTGTGATAAGTATTGACCCCCTAACAATTGTTCTTTGCTATGCTAGATTATACCGAATACTAGAGGACGACGTGCCTAAACTGCCGAGGAGCAAACTCCCCCACCCCTAACAATTGTTCTTTGTGATTCTAGATCATAATGAATAGTAATGGAAGGCAGGCCTAAACTCTCGAGGAGCAACCTACCAATGGTGAGCTCCGGGATGCCCTTACTATGCTTTCCCAAATGGTGGCCAATCAAGTTCAATAAGGGGTCCAAGCCCTCATGCTACTACTTTGGGAGCTAGGGTAAATGATTTTATGAGGATGAATCATCTGGTTTTTCATGGGTTGAAGGTGGATGAAGATCCACAAGAGTTTATTGATGAAATCTACAAAATCTTATTATGAACTTCAACCAAGGTGGTATGAATGTGATGGAGTATGCCCTCAAACTCTCAAAGTATGCTCCTCACTTGATGACCGATTCAAGGTCAAGAATGAATAAGTTTGTTATGGGGGTCTCTAATCTAGTAAGTGAAAAGTGCCGATCTGCAATGCTTATTGGTGACATGGAATTGTCTCAGTTGATGAAATACACCAAGCAAATGAATGAAGAAAAGTTGAGGAAGTGGAGGGGCCATAAGGCTAAGAGAGCCCGCCTTGAGGGCAAGTTCCAAAGGGGTGCTAGATTTCAAGGCCTGAGGCCTCCTCATGCTACTAATAGGGGGTTCAGCGATGACTTTCCTAGGCATCAAGGTAATGCTGGTGGTGTGGCTCCCATTGATGCATGTCCTAGGTGTGGAAGGGGTCTTAAAGGCCCATGTCTTAAGGGTACCAGTGCATATTTTGATTGTAGGGAGCTTGGTCATAAGAGGGTTGATTGTCTAAGAAACTGTGGTAAGGTTCGGGGTGTAAATGTGGTCCTATTGGGTAGTGGTCCTCAAGGTGGTTCCCCAAGGCATAATTGATTTTATGCTCTACGTAGGAGGTAAGGGGTTGGTGAGGCCCTCGATGTTGTTACCGGTATGTTGAAATTTTTTTTCTTGATGTATATGCTTTGATTGATCTAGGTGCCACCCTTTCCTTTGTTACCCCCTTTGTTGCTAAAAAGTTCCATGTTGTGTTGGAGTTGTTGCATGAGTCATATGAAGTGTCTTCTCCTATTGCTGCATCAATTGTTGCTACGAGGGTCTATAGGAATTTTTTGGTTTGCATATTGCATAAAATCATACCTTGTTATCTTGTTGAATTAGACATGGTTGATTTTGATGTTATTCTTGGGATGGATTGGTTGCATACATATTATGCTTCTATTGATTGTAGAACCTGTAGGGTCAAGTTTCAATTTCCTAATAACTCATCCTTGAGTGGGAAGGTCATGATGTGGTAGTTAGAGGTAGGTTCAACTCATGCATTAAAGCCTATAGGTTGATTTCCAAGGGGTGTTTGTATCATCTTGTGAGAGTCAAAGATGTGGAGTCCAAAGTCCCTTTCATTGAGTCGGTCCCGGTTGTCAATGAGTTTCTAGATGTCTTTCCAAATGACCTTTCTGGTGTTCCTCCTGCAAAGTCCCTTTCATTGAGTCGGTCCCTATTTTAAATGAGCTTCTTGATTTCTTCCCAAATGACCTTCGGTCTGGATACCATCAAGTGAGGGTGAGGGAGTGTGATATTCCCAAGATGGCCTTCCAGACTAGATATGGGCATTATGAATTTGTGGTGATGTCCTTTGGGTTGACTAATGCACCAGCCATTTTCATGGACCTAATGAATAGAGTCTTCAAGCCCTACCTTGATTCCTTTGTGGTGGTGTTTATTGATGTTATTTGATCTATTCTCATAGTAGGGAAAATCATATGGGTCATTTGAGTGTTGTGTTGCAAAGGTTAAGGGAGAAGAGATTGTATGCTAAATATGATAAGTGTGAAAGTGTCTTGGGACTTGTAGGTTACTACAGAAGGTTTGTGAATGGGTTCTCCTCTATTGCTTCTCCTATGACAAAATTGAGTCAAAAGAAGGTGAAATATATGTGGACCGATGAATGTCTGAAAAGCTTCCAAACATTGAAAGATAAACTTGTGTCCACTCCGATATTGTCTCTACTGGATGGGCTTGAGGGTTTTGTTATTTACTGTGAAAAATCTATAGTTGGTTTGGGTTGTGTACTAATGCAAAATGGTAAGGTCATAGCCTATGTTTCTAGCCAAATCAAGGTGCATGAAAAGAACTACCCTACCTATGATCTTGAATTAGCAACTGTGGTGTTTGCATTAAAGATTTAGCGACATTATTTGTATAGGGTGCATGTTAATGTCTTCATTGACCATAAGAGCCTTCAATATGTCTTCACTCAAAAAGATCTTAACTTGAGACAAAGAAGGTGGCTAGAACTCCTTAAGGACTATGACATGAGTATGCATTATCATCCGGGTAAAGCTAATATTGTGGTGGATGCTTTGAGTCGGGTGTCAATGGGTAGCCTAGCTCATATGGATGGTGGTGATAGGGAGATAGCTAGGGAGGTTCATAGGTTGGTTAGATTGGTGGTGAGGTTGGAGGAAGTGGATGATAGTGTTGTTGATGTTGATGGTTCTAAATCTTTCTTGATCGATGAGGTGATAGTTAAACAAGATCTAGACTCCTCCTTGCTTGAGTTGAAGGCCTTGGTGACAGAGGGCCTGATAGAGGTTTTCTCCCAAGGGGGAGATGGGGCCCTTAGACACCAAGGTAGGTTGTGTGTGCTATGTGATGATGGTTTGAGGGAGAGAATTCTTCATGAAGCCCATAATTCCACTTATTCTATCCACCCCGGCTCCATCAAAATGTATAGAGACTTGACAAAAGTGTATTGGTAAGGAGGCATGAAGAGAGATATTGCCAAATTTGTTTTCGTTTGCCATAGTTGTCGACAAGTCAAAGACGAGCACCAAAGGCCGGGTGGCCTAACCCAAGATATAGAGTTTCCTACTATTAAATAAGTGGTGATTAACATTGACTTTGGGGTTGGGTTTCCCAAGACTAGAAAGGTTTTGATTCCATATAGGTGGTGGTTGATAGGATGACGAGATTGGCTCACTTTCTACTGGTCAAGACTACATATGGGGCTGAGGAGTATGCAAGGTCTTACATCCATGAGGTAGTGAGGTTGAATGGGGTTCCCTTATCCATTATATCAGATCATGTGCACAATTTACTTCACACTTTTGGAGATCTTTCCAAAGGGGTCTTGGAACCAAAGTTCACCTTAATATGGCCTTTCACCCTCAAATGGATGGCCAAGCCGAAAAGGCAATTCAAACACTTGAAGATATACTTAGGGCTTGTGTCTTGGAGCTTAAAAGTAGTTGGCATAACCATATCCCATTGATTGAGTTTGCATAGAACAATAGCTACCACTCTAGCATCGGTATGGCTCCTTTTGAGGCTCTTTATGGGAGATGTTGTAGATCATCGGTGGGTTGGTTTGAGGTTGGAGAGGTGGCTTTATTGGGGTTGTGGGGGTTGTTGATGAAAATATAACTTATGAGGAGGTACCGGTTTAGATCTTGGATAGAAAACTAAAGAGATTGAGAAACAAGGAGGTAGCATCCGTTAAGGTCCTTTGGAAGAACCAACAAGTCAAAAGTGCTACTTGGGAGGCCGAAGTGGACATGCAAAAGCGGTACCCTTATCTCTTCCACTCTGCTCGAGCCTAAGGTACTACTCCTAAGTTCCTTATATGACTTTAAGCCTTACATTTCAGCCCCTAAGTCATTCATATGAATTCATATTTAAGTTGGTAAACTAATGATGATTTTACACTTATGTTCAGAATTTGAAAATGGTGTTTTACATGTTATGTTTCATTCTTGTTGGGGCTAATATATTCATGATCACTCTTGTCTTGTACGTCTCTTCTACATTCGGGGATGAATATTCCCAAAGGGGAGATATTGAAAGGACCCCAAAAAGTGCCCATAAACATGCCTCGGAATGCCCAAAATTTTTATTCATTTATATCTAAAAATTGGTTTGGTTTTTCAAAAATCCAACTTCATATTCTTGTCCGATGGGTCAAAATTAGGGTGACAAAAGTCTAGCCTTGATTTTAAAGTGAAGAATCAATTTATGAAATTGCACATGGTGCAATTTTTAGAGATCTTTCCGCGTCACTTCCCCGATGGGAGCAGTGTAATTGAAGATTCCACGTCACCTCTGTGAAGCGGAGATATGTATCTAGGCACTATCTTTTTTTAGCCTGCTCAATATTTTTTTCTGAGTGTTAGGCCCAAATTTCCCAAGCGTGTTTTCACTTATATTTAGAATTATTTTACTTTAATATCACCCTAAACATTTCCCAAAACCCATTCCACACTTAGTCCTATTTTACTCTAAAAAACTAAGTCCAAAAACCTTCATCCGGATTTAAGGAATCTCTTCAAGCTTCAAGTCTCCAGTATCAACCTTCACCAAGAACTTCTCCAAAGCTAAGGTATGTGGTGTTGAACTATTGAATCCTTTCACCCATGGTGCCTAAACCCTCTTTTAGTTAATATAGCATGATTTAAAGTTGATTTTACATGTGGGTCTTGAATATTGAGAAATTTACTACATAGTGATTTTAATTCATGAAAGTATGGTTGTTTTAGCATGTTTTGAGCTTCAAATCTTGATCTAATGTTGGGATTGATGAGGGGTTTTGATGTGAATGTCATGAGGGTGTTGCAAGGTGTTAATTAAAGGTTTTACCACTGATTTTCCTGCATGATATTTGATAAAATGTCCGATTATGGTTTCTTGAGGAATTGAAGGTCCAAACCATGAGATATGATATGAATGATGTTATGATGATTATATGATGATGAAATGAGCTTATGCACATGATTATTCCTATATGAGGTATTGCATTAGAGGTTATATTGATTATTCCTATGAATGATGTTATGAATCCTATATAAAATGTTGTATAAACTATGCCCAACACGGGGGAAAAGAGTCGGGTAACCGACTAGGGGTTTATACTCATTCACTAGGGTGATGGGTGCAATCAACACCAACCGGATAGGGATTTATACTCATTTACTAGGGTGATGGGTGCGATCATCACCAACCTAAATGAGGGTTTATTTCTCATTCACTAGGGCGATGGGTGCTATCATCACCAACCTACCGAGGGGCTTGTACCTTGGAGAGCTAGCTTGGTCTTATCTTCACATATGATATTCTATATGAGCATGATTTACTTAGCATGTTTTACTTATGCATTGATCATACATGCCATATTGCTATACTATGTCTATTGCCTCTCATCTTGCATTTTGGATTGTGATACCTATCTATTGTTGCATTGCATCCCGCATACTTAGTACATTCTAATGTACTAATGCATACTGTTGCCTACATGATATCACCATATAGGAATCGATGCCCGAGTTGATCATCCTCCTCCTCGTCCACGTGGTTAGACGGTGCTACTCCAAGCTTGTGATGAGTCCTCCATTTCGGGGACTTAGGTTATGTATTTTCCCTACTATCTATGTATTGACATACTACCTTATGTTGTAATTGGCTATGAGGGTAAGCCTAGTTACCATGACTTGGCCCCCACAGTTTCGATGTTTTAAAGGTGTATGTTGGACAAGGTATGTACTATGTATGAGCGTTACTCTTAACTTTTGACTTTGATATTTATGCAAGTTTCCCTTAGTCCCCTTGCTCTTAATTTAATTGAATATTTCTTGTTTATGCTTCTATAACCAAGGATGTGTGACGATGCGCTAAGAGGCTTGTTTGGGGTCCCTTGGATTCACATTTGTCGTGTCACATCTAGGCCCTAGGCTTGGGTTGTGACGTTGGTTTAGTTGTGTGATTGTTGATGTGGTCTTAGAAGGGCATTGGTTTATCCTAGGCATGATATTTTGGGGGCATTTCTATGTGATGTTAAGACTAAATATGAAGTTTGGTTTGCGATTGGAATTATTCGATGTGAAGGTATATGTGGAGAATGCATAATTGACTTGTTTGGGAGTAATTCTTTTGCCATTGTTGTAGGGCTTGCATGGCAGCCTTTGGCATGCCCTTAGCATGACTTGGGGCCATACTATACCATGCCATAGCACCATGGGAAAGGATAATGCTGTCATACCTAGGTCCCATGCCCATTTCCTTGTGTTTGACATCTTTCTTCTTTTTTAAAAAGTGAGTCAAAAAGGCCTTTGAACCATATGATTTCATGGCCTTTTCCCCACACGTTTTTTACCACTTTTTAGTGAGTAAATGACCATTATAACCCCCCAAAATAACTATAAATACCCCCTACTTAGTCTCTACATCACTCTTCAAAGAAAGAAAATCCCCTAATCTACATTGCTCCCGCAAAACTCTCTCAACACTTAGGCTAAGTATTCTGCAAGATCTCCACCAAGTCTCTTCATCTTCTCAAGGCTAATCAAGCAAGGTATGTGGATTTGGTTCTTGGTTTCCTTTCTTCCAAGAAGTCCTCTTCGTAAACAAAATTTTAAATTACAAATTTTTCAATCTTTGATTTATCTATAATTGTATACTAATTGATATTTGCTTAAATTATGTTTATTCATACATTTTATGATTATTTATGTATATTTACCAATGTTTAATTCAAGTATTTAAGATTTGCATTATTTAATCTAGTCTATATTTTCAAGTCTTAGATACATAAATGAGTTATTATGATTTTTATCCTAAATTGTTCCTATAATTATTGTAAATTTTTAAAATATCAAATTCATGATTTTAAGGTTATTGAACCAATCCCCGAATGAGATTTAAGTTGAGTTATGAACTTTGGATATTTGGCTTTCATGGCATAATATGAACTTATGATTTTGGAGAAATATAAGTGAATGCAAGTATGAAATGATGCAGGTGACTTAAGACCGATTTCGTTTTGTTTTGAATCTTTTTTAAGGAGCTATTTTGAGTATAAGTTTGAATATTAATTTGGCAAGTTAAGACTTTTCTAACTAATTTAGGTTTTGATTATGTATTGTCCATTTTTATGGGATTTTGACTTAGCACTGAATGAGTTAGGAGAGGGGCTTGACCTAAGGGGCCTCATATAAAGCTTCTAATCTCATAACTATGTGCCACCGTAGGATATTTTGATTATGCCTTTTTAGGCTTTCTGACTATTGGATCCATCTAGTATTTTCGTTTGTAGATTTATACCCTAGCAAGTTGACTCACTCTTTGGCACCATGGAGCATGATATAAGAATTCCATATTATAGCTTATATGGTTTTGTCGGTTATGGTTTATTCCCATACTTATTTGCTTATGTTCTTCCATATTCATTTTGATGGCATTACTTTACGCTTTACTTTGGAACTGAATATTGTTTAAACTTGGAGTTTGTCATATTGGATAAGTATTCTTTGTCATTATATTTACTTGTGGCATACCCGCAAGCTTAGTGCATTCTAATGTACTAACCGCATTTTGCCAACATGCTATAATCATGTTGGGACGGGTGATCTACCTCATCCCCCTCTCTGTGGCTAGATTGCTCATGAAGAGTTTGAGCTTTGGTGAGTTCCCATTCATCGGGAACAAAACCCTTATCTTCAAGCTTTGCCTTTGTTGTTTAGATATTTGATGTACTTTCATTTTGACCTAGTACTGAGGGTCCTAGACTTGTATTCTTGGCTCTGTTTATGGTCATTGTTTGGAGGTATGTCTAGACTATTGCTACACTTGGTATGTTTTAAACTATTTAACTTATGCTTCCGCTTATGATTACAAGTTGTCCCTTGTGACGATGCGTGCTACACTTGGTATGTTTTAAACTATTTAACTTATGCTTCCGCTTATGATTACAAGTTGTCCCTTAGTCTCATTCCCCATATGTCATTGTCATCTATTTGTCATTGACCATTTAAACCTATAATGTGTAATATGATTTAAGAGGATTGTTTGGGGGCCTTCGGGTTCTCATTCACGACCCAAACCTATAGCATAGGTGACACACGGCGAATGAGAACAAGAAAGGCCCCCAAACAAGCCTCTTAAGTCATAATTGCTCATTATAGGTTTAAATGATAAATGGCAATTAGATGACAATGAAATATGGGGAATGGGACTAAGGGACAACTTATAACCATAAGCAGAAGCATAAGTTAAATAGTTTAAAACATACCAAGAGTAGTAATAGTCCAGACATACCTCTAAACAATGACAATAAACATAGCCATGAATATAAGTCTAGGGCCCACAATACTAAGTCAAAATGAAAGTACATCTAATATTTGAATAACAAAGGCAAAGCTTGAAGATAAGGGGTTTTGTTCCTGATGAATGGGAACTCACCAAAGCTCAAAGTATTAACGAGCAATCTAGCCGCGTGGAGGGGGATGAGGTAGATCGCCTATCCTACATGATTATACCATTTAGGCAAAAATGCAGTTAGTACTTTGGAATGTACTAAGTATGCAGGTATGTAATGCAACAAGTAAATATAATGACAAAGAATACTTACCCAACATGACAAACTCCAAGCTTAAACAATATTCAGTTTCCAAAGTAAAGCGTAAAGTAATGCCATCAAAATGAATATGGAAAAACATAAGCAAATAAGTATGGGAATAAACCATAACCGACAAAACCATATAAGCTATAATATGGAATGCCAATGTCATACTCCACACCAGCAAAAGAGTCAGTCAACTTGATAGGGTATAACTCCAGAAATGGAAATGCTTAATGTATCCATCATAAATCATATTCAAACTTGTACTTAGAATAGCTCCTTAACAAAGATTCAAAATGAAACTAAATGGGTCTTAAGTCACCCAATATCATTTCATACTCGTATTTACTTATTCTTGTCCAAAATCATAAGTTCATATTATGTCATGAAAGCCAAATATGCAACGTTCATAACTCAACTTAAATCACATTATAGACTGGGTCAACAACCTTAAAAGCACAATTTCTATATTCAAACAATGTTACAATAATCATAGGAACATTTTAGGATAAAATCATAATAACTCATTTGTGGATCTATGACTTGAAAATATCAGTTAGCTTAAATAACACAAGGGAGTTGGCATGGGACCTGGGTATGGCAGCATTATCCTTTCTTATGGTGCAATGACATGGTATGGTATGGTCTCAAGTCGTGCTAAGGGCATGCCAAAGGCAGCCCATGCAAGCCATGCAATAATGCAAAAGAATTACTTCCAAACAAGTCAATTACTCAACCTTCACATATACCTTCATTTCAAATAATTCCAAACACAAACCAAACTTAATTTTTTAGTCTTTACTTCACATAACATTGCCCCTAAAATATTATACCAAGGATAAACCAACCGCTCTTCAAAGACCACCTCAACAATCACATACCTAAACCAAGCTAATCACTAAGATAACCTTCGTTTCAAATTTTATATAAGTCAATAGGAATTCACTTGAACATTATCCTTTCATGCAAGCGCAGGCTTTAAAAACACAGTACATTACAATATCTCCCCCTTGGGATCATTCATCCCGAATGAGACAAGAGTTGTTTGAATGAATAGGAATTAAAATAGTGACTAAGAGCTTAACATGTCAAAATGCAAAGTAAGCTTATTTTCATGCAAAACTTATACAAATATCATAAAGTAACATCAAAACAATTATGCATGCTTAATAACTATAACAGTGACAAAATGGTACAGAATGAGGAATTCGAACTCAAGGAATAAAATTACCTAAACC
>DF368467.1:464-16356 GCA_000787875.1 Solanum virginianum
TAAAATGTAATATTTGTTTTGGGTTATTGTCCTATCATATGTAAGTTTTTTCGTATGTTCCTGTTGTATTTCGGTTATACATTTTCTAGGTCTTCCTATTGAATATTGAAAGGAATTTTTATAATTTGGGATCCTCCTCTTTCTTCTTCAATCATTGAGAGAATGGAGGATTGATTTTTGACTTGAGGAGCCTTTATCATCACATTTGAGTTTACATTTTTGGGGGATGCTCTTTTAGCATTCTTTGCATCACCCCCAACTCTTTTTTTTGCTACTGTTGAGATTGTCGAGAGTGTCCCCACCTTAACTAATAGCCAATCATCATCATCATTGACACTCACTACACCTTCATCATCTTCTACTTTTTTTTTCCTTCCTTAGCAATAGATTTAGGCATAGAACCTTCTATAACTTTTCCATTATGAGTCATGATAGCCAAACATTGTTGGTCAGCACTCTTTGGGTTAGCAATTGTATCACTGGGTAATCCTCTCTTTGGTCTTTGGTTGGGATGGGCTAAGATATTACCTATTTGATTATCTAAATTCTTAATGGAAAATGAGTGTGAAGTCACGGTTTGACTCAAATGTGAGAAATCAAATTTCATCTCCTTAAAAATATTATTGGAGACCTCAACTTTATTCAAGATTCAAGTTAACAAGTCTTCAGTCCATAAATTTTCTTGATTCACAACCGGATAAAAAACTTTCACCCTTTCAAGGGGTGGAATGTACCTATCTATTTCTCCATCAAAATCTCTCCAAACTTTGGGTTAAGGTTGATCCGGCCAAGCCCTATCTTTCCATCCAACACCATTGGTCTAACCTTGATTCCTGAGTGGCCTTGGAAAAGGTGGTCGAAAACCCATCACCTGGTTACCTATATAAGTACCTCTTTGCTTTATCCTTCTTCATATGGTACATTATCATAAACCACATCACTGGTAGCACCTATAATGTTAATACTCTTCCAGTTTCAACCTATTATATGCTTAGTCAAGAGATCCAACTGAGTCAACATTTTAGATATGTTTTCATCCCTCTCTTTATCTTTACCATGTTCTTCTTCGGATGGACACTTGTAAGTAGTAGATACAAGGTCATCCTTTGTATGCCAAGCCTCGTTAATCTTAGTCATGTCATCTAAAAATTCACAAGTTCCAGCAAAAACTTGTATCATGATTCCACCTTGTACAAACTGGTCAGCCACACCTTTGTTGATAACATCAAAGCTCATATAGAAGTATTGCAATAACAGATGTTTTAGAACTCAATGGATTAGGAATTGAACCAAAAGTTTCTAGAACCACAACCATGTCTCATTCTATGGCTCACCATCAATTCTTTTGATATTCTTGATACCTCTTCGTAGCTTAACCATCAATTCTTTTGATGTTCTTTATACCTCTTCACAGCTTAACTATCTTCGAGAGAGGGAAAAACCTTTTGAGGAACGTATTTTGAAGTTCCTCCCATGAAGTAATTAAATCATGAGGAAGGTTAGATAGCTACCTCACATCTTCTCCATTGATAGATAATGGAAGGAAAGAGACTCATCCTAATAGCTTCTTAGGTGACACCTCGAAAGTTAAATGGCAAATAGATGTCTATGTAATTTCGAAGATACTAATGGGGATCTTAATAGGCCTTCCCTTCGAAAAACCCCTTAATCTAAAACAACTACAACATGGTTCTTGTGACATGAAACACAACACCAGTAACCAATGGGGGTGATCATATTGCCCCTGTACTCCCTGCTTGATCCCAGTTGAAATCTTGGAAGTCATTCACATATCCCTTGTGTCACCATGGATGCTTCTAGCATCCTCCATCTTAACACCTGATTAACAGTACAGAAAAAAGGAGAAAAGAAAAAAAAGAAAAAAACATTTCTAACTTAAAAAAATAAGTTCAACGAAAAACTTTAATCAAGAACTAGCACCATTCCCCAGCAATAGAGTAAATTTTGATGACGTTCAAACCTACTACTCAAATGGAAGTAGGGACAATTATGATAACCATATTGACCTAACAAAAGAGTCAGGGTCGGATCCCGCATGGAATAGTGGTTCAAGAGGTGAAGTGATTCATTAAAGTAGGAAATTACAGGGACTAATTGGGTGGTTACAGTAAATAAAATCAAGATTCAGCTAACAACCATTTCTAAATTGCAAACTAACCATATGATAAGAGAGATGTTGGGGATGTGCAAACATAGGTTAGAACTACTAAGCTGGGTCTAAACACTTGATTAATTGACTTAAAAATATGTGAGTAGGCTAGGTTGTTGGCAACTAAGACTTCAATTATGACAATCAAGGTTTTTCACATAATTCTATTAAGGCATCATATACAGATTGCTCAAGGACACACTTGGCCAAAGAAATCAGTGAAAACCTCTTATTAGCTTAGCCATTGAATCCAAGGTTGTGGAATTCAACTAAAACCTTGAAAGATTTATAGCTAATACATTTATCATATGCTCTAATTAGTCAAATAAAAGCAATAATCAGAGATTTAAAGTAAACCCCAACATTTCAACCTTAGGATTATTAATGAAACTTAGAAATGGATGTAAACTCATTCAGATTAACAATAATATAATCAAAATATCATGGACCTAGGATAGAATCATAGACCCATATTATTTACACAACCCTAACTCCTGGAGTTTTATCCACTTATGCTTAAATGTAAAGATTCAATACTGAATTCAATAGCTGAGTATATGCGTAAGATGAATAGCTAGAGAAAAGTTAAATTACTACAACAACGATTCTCCATAATTTCTTCTTTCTAAAGCTTGAAATCACCAAAACCTTGTACTATTGAACAAGAAGCTTCTATGTACTCTTATCTCTCTTTGTTGTTTAATTGCAAAACCTAATATGTAATACTATGTACAGTGTCTTTTCCTAAAAACTTATATAGTCTATGAAAAATAAATGAGAGCTTGTGCACCAAATTTCCATTAGACAGTGAAGGTTGGCCATTGCCAAGAATTATGGCAATACACTGAATGTGCACTTGACTAACTTTCTTTTCATCTCCTGAAATCTTGAATCTCTGAAAGATTAGGTGATGGATCTATACTTCACTGATCATGTTCGGTGATTCTACTGAATGTTCCTTTGCGTCGCCCTTATAGCATGAACTTGGGGTCCTCAGTACTGCAACTCAAGGCATTCTCCTTTCCAATTATGTTATATACTGAACGTGTTGGTGATGTAGATTTTGGCTGAATTTTAGGCATAGACTTAGACATTTGGTATCTACAACATTAGGCAGTATTATTGAATCTTAGGCATTCCACCGATAATGTCGGTAAATCCAGTTTTGTCTGCCTTTTTTTTTTATGCTTTTCCCCTTTTCCAAGATTTGTTGATTATTTCCACTTATGCAATTTCCGCTCTATGTTTGTCATAACATATGCATATTAGTTAGCAGTTAAAGCAGAATATCACACCAAGGACAATATTTTTTCACATTCTAAGCCCAAAATGAGTCCAAGATATGGACTCATCAATAGTGGTAAAGATAGTCAGCGATTTCCTGACAATGAAGTTGCTACAATTCAATGGCTATAAAGTGGATGAGGATCCACAAGAATTCATTGATAAACTTGATCCATTACACAGAAGGAATTTAAATGTGTAGGCTAGGGATGTCAATCCATTACATAGGAAGGAATTTAAGGGTGTGTTTCTTAACCATTTCTTTTCTTTGGAGTTGAGGGAAGCTAAGATTCATGATTTCATTAATCTCAAACAAGGAGGTATGAGTGTGAGGAAATACACCATCAAGTTTGCAAAGTTGGCTAAGTATTCTTCTTTAATCAATTTTGACTCAATGGCTAGAATGAGTAAATTCATATCGAGTGTTTTTGACTTAGTGTATAAGGAATGCAAACTGGCTAGATTGATCAAAGAGATGGACATTTTAAGGGTTATGACCTATGAGGAACATATTGATGATAAAAAGTTATGAAACAAGGCATGGGAATCAAAAAGGGCAAGGACCAATGGTGGTACTTTTTGTATACTAGGTTTGGATATGATGGGTGTCAATTATTTTATCAAAGGTACTCTGATCAAAATTTATCTACCACTCTATGCCAAAGTTCAACAAAGATAGGGTGTAAAAACTTAAGATCAAGGAGGAGGTTCATGTGGTCAAGCTACTCCCATATACAAGAAGTATGGGAAAGGTCAAGTAGGAGTGCTTGCCAAGATCGGATGCAGCAAGCAAATCACCATGCTAGAGATTGTATGATAGAGGTGTTTGCCCTCAATAACATGCTTAGACTCTTACTACTGTTGGCTGAAAAGCTCAACAAGCTGCTATCTTAGGTACGGATGGTGGTTAATGTCATAATAGGCTTTATGCCCTATAAACAATATTGTATGTGAAGGATTTCCTTGATGATGATATTAGTATATTATGGGCCTTTCAATTTGATGTGTATACCTTACTTAATCTAAAATCCAATTTGTCCTTTATCACCCCTTATTATTTTATGAAATTTGATAATTTTCCCGAGGTCTTGTTAGAGCCTATTTAAGTTTATACCCTTATTAGTGATTTGATTGTTGGTTAAAAGAGTGTGTAGAATAGCCTAATTTTAGTTACTCATAAAGTGACTTTATGTGA
Source organism: Solanum virginianum (assembly GCA_000787875.1). NCBI lineage: Eukaryota > Viridiplantae > Streptophyta > Magnoliopsida > Solanales > Solanaceae > Solanum > Solanum virginianum. The sequence goes on from DF368467.1 coordinate 5,114, forward strand.
TCTTATAAAGCTTAGTATAATTAATTTTGCTCTTATCCTTGGTATGAATTGGCTTCATGCATGTTATGTCTCTATTACTTGTAAAACTCGAGTCTAAAGACTTGGATATTAGAAAAGAATTAACTATTCTTAGAATATTGATTCTCAATATTTTATGCCAAGGTCTCCCTCCAAGGACATCTCTATGAGTCGTTGAGGGGCCCACAAGCTGTGGAGGTGATCCTAGGTTCATGCCTTGAACTTCTCTCTAATTTTTGCTAAAGAGGCCACCATGGGCACTTGCATAGTCCATATAAGTTGGCATGAGTCGTGATGATGCTTCCATGAAGGAGACTAATTGAATTTTGGCTAAGTGTTAAATCAACATCTCGGAACTTGGGTCTTCTTCATTGGCATCTTCATGGACTGTGGAAAGTTTCATAGATTTTGAGGCTTCTGTGGGAATGGCATTTGTAATTTTTCTATGTATGGAACCCCCATCTGGAACTACCCTCTACGAGCATTTTTACGGTCAATGGAGTCTTGTACTGGCTGTGGGACATCTTTATGTTTACCCTGTACAAAAGTTCTAATCCGCTTCATTAATGGCCTTATCATAATTTTTATTTATTCAAAGGGTCATTTATGACTTTATCACCTATCCCAAACCCCTAAATAAGCTTATACTCCATCATTACTATTGATTCTTATTCTAACACTTAGCCTTTCATTCACTCACTTAAATGTTTTTCGATTCCTCTTTTCAAGTTATGATTGGAGGTTCTCCATAGAACCCTCAAGCCCTATAAAATTAACCTTTAATCTAAGCTTATGTATGTGGTTTATGGTCATTGTAGAGCTCTTACATCAAGAGAAGTCCAAATAAATTCCATTAGCTAAGTTTTTCATATGAATCGGTATAAGGGTCAACTTTAAATAGTCATATCTCTTAGCACAAAAATAATCTGGGGGCCGACAACTTATCATATTGAGGTTCTTTGAATTATATTTCCAACGCATCAAATTTCAATTCAATTCTGAATTTGAAGCAAGAAGTTATGCCCATTTTTGCAAAACCTATCAATGTTGGATCAGTGAGTATTCACGAACCATGAAAATCTTCATGGCTAGTGAAGCTATCTGTGGTATTTTGGAATAAAATTAAAAGGCTCATTCTATTGAGCTATTTTTAATATTTTGACCCATCCTAAATTTTTTTAAGACCTTTATGCCTCTTTTTACACTCCTAAATATCTGCTATACTAGTTCTAACCTCTCATTCATGCTTTACACTTAATTTATTTCATTACTCTTAAGACTTTGTTTCCAAGTAACTCATTCAAAGGATTCAAGATAAGTTTTAATATGATATTTTAATTAGAGTCAACTCTATCCTAATTCTTCTAGTTCTTCAAGGTATGTGGGATTGATTCATGGTTCTCTTCCAATCACGAAGACCAAAATTCTATTTCTTCAGTTAAATGAATTTCAAGTATGATTTATAAATGGTTCTTTTAAATTAGTCTTAATTTGTTGAAATTGAGCAATGGACTGAAATTATTTATTAATTTTATGATGATTTGAATCTTATTATTATGATTTACATGGCTTTTAGGAAGAGTTAAATATGCATGTCCCTTCAATTTATAAATCTATGCATATGTAACTTCAAGTATGCTTTAATTGTTGATTTCTTCATGCATTTATTATGATGTCATCTTATTATGTTATTTCTATTATAAATTCCTAATACTCATGCCATTCTTTCATTCTCATGGCATATGCATGCATGAATAAATATTTTTATTATGTTTATGATGTGGGTCAAGATCCAATTATGATTATGACTATGTTTTCAAGAGAAGTGACCATATAATGTCTATGATTTAGCTTAAGAACCCCATGGATGTTTACACCATTAGGTATACGAATAAATGAGTTATTCCAATGCATGAAAGTATGACATGAAGTATGATTTGACTTTTAAGCCTAAATATGCATGACTATGAAATATGATTTGGCCTTTGAGCCTAAATATGCATGATTATAGTGTGAAAAGACTTATGCTATGATTTCAAGCATATATTTGTACATGTATTCTCATGGGATGATGACTTAGCACTGAATGAGATTGGAGGTGGGGGACTATCCCCAAAGGTCCTTATATAAAATCTCCTTTGTCATAACTATATGCAAAACATAGGTTCATGTTAATGCCCTTTTTAAGGGATGATTATGTTAAGGATCTCTATTAGGCAAGTGGGTCACCTCTTTATCCATTGTAGGGAAGACAATGGAGTTCCAAGTAATAGTTTGCTTGGTCTTTTGTCAGTTGAAGTTATATCCCCATATGGTTTAAGTATTAAGGCATTCATGCATCATGGATTTCAGAGTATATTGATATTATATTATTTCCTATATACTTCCTTCTATATATTTATGCCCTTTTTATATAATATTGAATAAAAGGTTAATATGTTCATAAGCATTTGCATGCCTGCATACTCAATGCTTTCAAACATACTAACACATATGTTTTACCTACATTATCTAACTATGTAGGTACTAGAGACTATCTTTATCTTGCTCTTATTGTTAGATTAGATTGTGATCTTGCTAGTGATAAGTCCTTTACTCCAAGGACAAGATCAACCTTCTATGTATCTATCAACTTATATTCACATATGTCTTTACTTTGATGGTGAGCTCGGGACACATCTTCGCCCCCATCCTATTCTATAATATAGAGACAATGTTGGACCTTATGTAAACTTTGTATACCGAATTGTTGTGAGTGATGCTTCTTGCCTATGGAGGCTATGTTTATGCCTTTCTCATGAGGTTGATGTTGTTATCTGATTATGGTAAGATGTGGAAATGTTGAAAGTCCTAAGTCCCTCCAATCCCTATAGCATAGGTCATACTTGTCCACCTCTTAGTCTCTATGTGCTATGTGAATTCATGCATAACTCTTCTCCTATGATATCCTGATGTGATACAAAAATACAACACTCTTGATGCTTAAAACTTGGAATTTTGTGTGTTCTCAATGTGATGTTAGTGGGTTTTATATGTTTTTGTGTTTATGTTTGCAGGATTACAGGTTGGCCATGATTTTAGGGAAAGTTACAAAACTTGCTATAGTTTTGCAGTTATATGTGACTCTATATGGATCATAGACTATTCTACGAGCCATAAGGAGGTTTCGTGAAAATTTCCAGTGAGGGGCTGATTTTTGAAGTTCATTCTAGGAACATGTAGATAAGTCATAGATGAGTTTATGAGTCATAGAAGAGGATTCATTCCCTGAGGATTAAAGAAGTGGACTTGCTAGAACGTCATCAGGTGAAACCCCCTTTACTGGTCATAAACCACTTTATGAGTCATAGAGGATATCATAGAGTTGAAGTCCAAAATTCCAACAGCTTACTAGAGGACGCCAATTATGGGTCATAAAAGTCAATATGGGCCATAAAGTACCTTTCGTACGGCGTGCCAACTAGTTCTCCAATTTCGTTTAGGATTTGAATTTAATTATTATAAATATGTCTTTTAGGTTATTTTTCACAACTTTTCACCTAGTTCTCGGAGAACTCAATATTTTGAGATAGAAAATTGTAAGCCAATCTATGAGAACACTTAGTGGTTGATTTGAGCTTAAACCTTGTGATTTTCATTTATGTTAGATTACTTGTTCTTAATTCTATTGAGTATGTGTTTAATTATGTCTTCCCAATTCATAATCTCTGCATTTTCACATACCATGAGTAGCTAAATCCACAACTAGGGTTGTTGGAACCATGAAGAACTAACAAAGTAAAACTGGATAATTCACAATTCTTAGAAACTGCATATGCATGCATTAATTAACTCACTTCAATAATGAATCCTCTCCTCCTTGGAGGCAAAATAATTGTAGCATGTGGGGATAGCTCCTAAATCTAACCTCATTCTGGGACACGGTCATCTGTCCCTTCTAGAGCCTAACAAATTGATCTTTGGGATGGTCTCTAAAACTCTAGGTCACAAATATAGTCATAAAAGCTTCTATTAACTCTTCCCAAGTTATAAGTGCAGTATCTGCTAGCCTGGTATCGTCGCAAGTCCACCACTATTGCCTAGTGGTGCCATCATGCTAATAAGCAGTAAACTCAATCCCTTAGGACTCCAATAATAACAAAGCTTGTAACTGCTCCATGCAGGCTGTCAAAAACTCCTGTGCATCCTCCCCCGCAACTCCTGAAAACCTCGGTGGGCCCAGTCTAAAAAAATATCCAAGTAACCGCTAGTTCAGAAACTGCACTGCTCCCTCTTGCTGAGCTGGGGCCTCTAGAGCAATAGGCTCTGCTAGCTCCTGAACTGGAGGAGCTGGAGCTATCACCGCACCATGCTATAGGGCTGTAAGCTCTTCTAGGATCTGTCTAAGAACTACTTACAACTTCAGTGTCGCTAAAAAAGTGGCTAGGGGGTTGCTGCCTCCCGCTGCAGTGGAACTGTGGCATCCAGTATCTGCTCCTTAAACTTGGAGGACTACTCCCTAACTTGGACTAATGGTGCATCCCAACCCCCACACTGACTCTAACATCGAGGATATGCCCTTGGCGCCATACCTGCGAAGAACAGATGAAGCCAGATTTTCAGAACTTAAGGAACCATTGATGAAATCCACAACAAGAGTCAACAACACATGAAAATTCTTAAACATCATATAGCATTCTGGAGATAAGCCTCATATATCTCCGTACCCATCCACAGGACTTTACTAAATGATGGCTCTGTACAGCTGAGACCAGTGAACCTTAGGCTCCAATACCAACAAGTCACGACCCAATCCTGATAATGATGATGTCTGCTAGGTCCTACCTACAGGCAAGCCAAATCCTAACCCTAGGGTACCCGTCCCAGCCTCTAGTCTAGACCAATCTAACATGATAGAATAATAATAAAAGCCAAATTCTACATAGGACTAGGAAATCAACGGTACTCAACCTTCTATGTCAGCCTCTAGTCTAGACCAATCTAACATGATAGAATAATAATAAAAGCCAAATTCTACATAGGACTAGGAAATCAACGGTACAGTCCTACAGTAAATAGAAATACATGTTCGTATACATTATAGCCAAACAAAAACAAAATATACAACCTGAGAGTACTCTTACAAATATATAATACTACAGTACAAGGTCATAGTCTGAATTCAAAAGATTACCAGCAAAAGAAAGAGATAGTGATGAAGCCAGAGTTGTCATTGCTCACCTAAATGTAGTCTCTTTTGCTCTCAGATCCCCTGAACTCATTGCCCTCGACAAGAACTTGGACCTGCACCAATAGAAGATGCAGAAGTAGGGGTGACTACTAGAAAAAGGAACCCAATAGGCTTCATCACTCGACCAGGTGAAATAATATACAATATGAAGCATAGATGCAGTTAAAACCAACTATCTGACACATCAATCCCATAATCTCAACTTGAATTGAACCTTGTACGGTACGTCAGTAGAAGGCCCTAATATCTATACCTATATGCCACTCATACCCCCATAAGCTTGAGAGATACACTCGTACACAACAAGAACTGATAGATCATCACAGAATCCCACAGAACCATTAGAGAGCACATCTCCATATTATAAGAACAATGGTTAGTTGTAAATGGTTGTAAGATACTAATATCTATGCTTGAACGCCCCTTGAGCTTCCATAAGCCCAGAAGGTACACCCATACACAATATATGTGTGAATAACTGTGTGGATCCATGGGTAATCAATCACAAAGCCTCGCTCTAATAATCACATAACAATTGGGTCCTCGATCTTATGTCAGCACATGGCAACCAATCCAAAATATACATGAAAAATGGTGGGATGCATCCCCCATAGGAGAAAAAGTTCCCCATGCCCCTAAAATGGAATCAACTGGGTCCTAAAATGATAACTTAGTCGGTGCTCATTCCCTAAAATCTGCATCTGCCACCCGAAATCATAGTTACAACACCAGGACATGAATCTATAGGGAGCGTCACCCTATACCCAGATTCCACAGACATGGCTGTCAAATCACAATAATGATAGGGAGCATCCTTTGGGATGAGATGTTAAATAGTCACTCACCCAACCAGTATATATGTTTTCAAAATTCCAAAGTCATTTCCTGGCCTGAGTCAATATAGGCAACAACAATCACAACATAAGTATCCCTATCCCTTAAATAACCATAAAAAAATCTCTATCTCAAATTCACCAAACAGCTGACAATAATACATAACACGTATATCATAATGATCAATATAAAGATAAGTGTAACATGTTGTAACCTAGCCCATCACGAGTAAAGAAGATATCAATTGATAACAAAAGTGATATCATAAGATTCCATAACAACTAGGCCCAACAAGTGCATATCTAGCTCAAAAAAAGTCATAGTAGGACAAGAATTCAACAAGTAGTCTTATATTTAACAACTCTTAGTACTATTGGTAGTATGTTCTAATAGACAATAGTAAAAGTCAAACTACGTACCTATCCCACGGTATTAACCCAAATATAGCCTTTATTAGGCTCCCCTATAATCAATATCACCCAAATATATCAAATTTACAACATTCACAGTAAATAACACGGGGTACCAATCTACCATAAAACGTATCCGACATACTCGACACACCAAGCATGTAGCATACATCTCAGTGCAACATGCATACAATCACACCCAGTATAAGGGTAAGGAAAATCTTAGCCTATATGACTGTCAATGCCTCAAACTCAAAATCACTCCAGCCAAGCTTTTCCTTTCCTGCTAGCCTCCTAAATCTACTCAGCTATAAAGATAGAAGTTGTAATATTAATATAGTCAGTTTGGTTGTATTAGCTTGAGAAATGAGCTTTATTACGCCTAAATAGCATAAATTAGGGCCCACACCCAAAATTTGAGAAAAAATCCCCCATAATGTTCCAAGTCTACAATTGAAAATTCAGCCCAAAACGGATCCTAGAAGATCGAGAAAATTCTCAAAATGCAAAGTGAAAAAAATTACTGAGAAAATATTCTTTTCAAAACTTTTCCAATTAAAATTTTCAAAAACCTGACATTTTCATCTCACATCTTGCATATCATAGTGTTGCCTCGGAATTTAGAACAATTTGGGTTAAAATTTTGTTCAATTTCGTTTAGAAGAGGCTACGATATAAACATGAAATTTTTTCACACTTTTTGAGAAAATACTCAACTGAAAAAGAGAAATTACCTTAAAAGAGGCATCAAAACTAGAATCCAACTTCACCACAACGTTACTTGCATAAATTTGAGTCACGTGGACCTTTGATTTGCCAAAATTAGATTTGAAACAAAGTTTTTAAAGCTGAAATTAGTGTGGCCGCAAAGTACCAATGCCCATTCATAGATCACACAATCCTTCTTCGTGATCGCAGAGGTATGGGGCCACTACCCTTCTCCACGCACACGGGTGCCTCTTTGTCAATGCGGAGCCTTGCCTAGCTTGGCCTCTGCGAATATGGTATTTGCCTCTGTGAACACAGTATAAAATACCTGCTAATGCTATATTAGCTAAACTCCAAACTTCTCGGGGCATTCGATGTCCGTTTTCAACAAACAAATAGTGAAACCAAACAGATTTTAATGTTTTGGATCTAACTGTGCAATCTGAAATCCCAATGGAGCCTCCTATGAAAAATGAGCTTCTCACTTTTTTCTAGTTAAAATTAGCAAAAAGAACTGAGGGGATCAAAATTCAATCAGATGAACCTATCAACTGGTGGAGGTTCATTTTAGAATGCTTCCAAAATTCCAGAGCTGACCACACTATCAGTTGTCACGGCCCAAGCCTAGGGCCTAGACGTGATCGGTGAATGAGGAACCCGAAGGAACCCCAAGCAAGCCTCACAGCATATCATTACACATCATTCGTCACGAAAGCAATTTGATTAACAATAAGAGATAAACGTAAACAAGGGAAATAGGCACTAAGGGTAACTTCCATATCATGAACATCAAGAGACAATAGAGTCAAACCCATAGCATAGATACATATCATGTCCAATAACACCTCTACTACATAGATAAGAGTGGGGGGCAAGACAAAGCAACCGAGCTCATCCTCACAGTCAATACATAAATCAAAAGCAAAAGTCTTAATACATGGCAAGAGATCATAAGTAATGTCCTCGGAATAGAGGACTCACCAACAAGCTTGATAGAAGTCGTACTAGCCACGTGGAGGAGGATGATTAAGCGGTACACCGATTCCTAGATTTTGATATCATGTAGGCATAGAGTATGCGTTAGTATGTTTGAGTGTACTTAGTATGTATGATGAAATGCAACAAGAGGTAGACATCATAGGCAAAATGCATAATCATAGGCAATTTATAATATACTTATAATATGACATGTATGAATGATGCTTGAAGTAAAACCATGCTTATATAGATCATAATATGAGTGTAAGGATTGACCATTTTGTACAAGCCAAGGCATAGCACCCCTTTGGATAGGCACATGAAGTACTAACCCTTTCATGAGGTTGATGGACTACAAAAACCCCCACCGAGCTTGATGGAGTACTAACCTCCCATAGGTTGACAAGGTACAAACCCCCTATCAAAGTTGATGGGTACCAACCCCCAACAAGGTTACCCAAGCCTACTACCCCATGAGTTGGGAAACTAAGGTACCAACCCCTTGATAGGTTACCCGGGCCTACAAACCCGGAGCTAGGCTTTGTCATCCCTAACAATGTATATAGATAATATACACTTCTTTCATCATCATACACATACATTTCTTTTCATCATCATCATCATCTTATTATCATTTCATCATCATATAGTCATTAAACTCATAAGACATATATTAGATCTTCAATTCTTTAAGAATCCATAACCGGACATTTTATCAAACACTTAGAGGGTGTATAATGCTAGTGTAAAACCATGCCTTTCAAAAGTGAAATCATGCTAGAAAAATTAGTGTAAAGCCATCAATAGATACTTGGTAATACCCTTTAATAATAAACATCAAGACCCTTCATCAATTCTCATAATAAGCCTTAGATTCATAGCTCCAAACATAGTAAATCGGTCAGAATTTCCTAAACCCAACATATTGTGCAGTGATTTTCATAATAGATAAGACCCATGACTAAATAAACTTTAATTCATGCAATTTTGAGTAAAAAGGGCTTGGGTATTATGGGTGAAAGGAACCTATGAAAGAAACCTACATACCATAGCTTTGGAGATGAAATTGAATAAGATTGGAGATGGAGACTTGAAGCTTGAGAGGAAATCCTTAGATTCTGAGAGGGTTTTTAGGTGTAAAATATTTGGCTAAGTGTTTGAATAAATATTGGGGAATGCTTAGCATGATTTGAGGGTGAAAAATGGCCAAGTATGGGTGTATCTACATTTATTAACACTTAGGCCCAAGAAACAAAAGTCTTGGATAGCTAGAAAAATAATTGGACAAAAAATGTATATGTCCACATTGTAGACAGGACATGAGAATTGAATTTGTTCATCTGAGTGCCCTTGGCGTGACGCGCCAAGGGCACGAAAAGCTCTTTGGAAATCGTCACTTGGAAAATCAAAATTGTTAATCGTTTCCTCTTAAATCGGGGTTAGACCCATCTTACACTTAAAATGACCCCCTAAACAAGAATATAAAGTCGGATTTTTGATATTACGCATAGATTTTGAGAAACATGGATATTACGATTATGGGCACTTTTGAGACACATTTTCGGGCACTTTTTATGGTCATTTCAATATCTCCCCCTTGGGACCATTCGTCCCCGAATGTCAAAGAGATGTATATGAGAGACATAAACATAAAAATTTCAGCCCACATAGAAGTGCAACAGTGCACTTAAACATCATTTCAAAATCTCATCATAAGTGTAAAATCATTATGAACTTAGTCAATTTAAACATGAACATATGCAATGACATGAGGGCTGAACTTAAGACTTAAGATCACATAAAGGACTTAGATCAATACCTTAGGCTTGAGTGGAGTGGAAAAGATAAGGATATCACTTTTTCATGTCTGCTTCCGCCTCCCAAGTAGCACTTTCAACTTATCGATTACTCCAAAGGACCTTAATGGAAGCAACCTCTTTGTTTCTCAATCTCTTCACTTCCCTATCAAAGATTTGAACCGGAACCTCCTCATAGGTCAAATTATCTTCAGAAATACCCACAACATCAAGAGGTGCAATGACATTAGGATCACCCACACATTTCCTCAACATAGACATATGAAACACCGGATGTACCAAATCCATTTCTCTAGGCAATTCTAACTCATATGCTACCTTGCCAACCCTTTTCATCATCCTATAAGGACCCACACATCTTTGGCTCAACTTACCCTTCTTACCAAAATAGACCACACCCTTCATGGATGACACCTTCAAGTAAACTCAATCACTGACTTGGAATTCAAGAACTCTTCTCCTCACATCGGCATAGGACCTTTGGCAACTTTGGGCCATCTTCAACCTTTCTCTAATCATCCAAACCTTCTCAAGAGCCTTCACAACCAAATCTGGTCCCTACAAACATACATCACCAACCTCAAACCAACCAATTGGTGATCTATAATATCTTCCATAGAGAACCTCAAATGGAGTCGTACTGATACTAGAATGATAGTTATTATTATAGGCTAACTTAATTAATGGCAGATGATCATCCCAACTACCTTCAACTCTGACACACATGCCCTAAGTATATCCTCGAGGGTTTGGATGGTTCTTTCAGCTTGGCCATCCATTTGAGGGTTGAAGGCTGTAGAAAGCTTAACTCTAGTACCAAGACCCCTTGAAAGGACCTCCAAAAGTATGAAGTGAATTGTGCCCCATGATCTGATATGATGGAAAAAGGAACCCCATGTGTAACGGTCCCCCTCTTTTTTTAATTTTATTTAATTATTTATTGTTAGTGGCATTATTAGCCTACAACTTTACTTTATATATTCTAATGTATGTTGTGGCAGACAATGGCTAGACACTTTGTATAGTGTCAATTATTTAAATGCTCAATTATGAGCACAAATCCTGCAAATGCCTCTATATAAAGAGGCTTATTTTGCTCAGTTTAGAGCAAACAAAACACAATCAGAGAATCAATCGTGAGTGAGAGAAAATAAATTTGAGTGCTTATTATGTTTGAGAGTTTAATTAGCTAAGGAGAGGTGGTTTGTTGAGTAGAGGTTCGACAACCTTATTCTTGTAAGTTACCCT
>DF368464.1:0-12443 GCA_000787875.1 Solanum virginianum
AATGGTTCCATTGTATAAGAATAAGGGAGATATTCAAAACTGTAACAATTATAGGGCTATCAAGCTGTTAAGCCACACTATGAAGGTCTGGGAGAGAGTAGTGGAGATGAGGGTGTGAAGAGTAGTATCTATCTCAGAAAATCAATTTGAATTCATGCCGGGGCAGTTGACTATTGAAGCAATTCATCTTGTTCGGAGGTTAATGGAGAAATATAGGGAAAGAAAGAAGGACCTTCATATGGTGTTAAACTATAAGGGTTTATATTGTCAGATGTTTATTTTCGACTGCCCTAAGTTCTTCTAATTTTCTAAGAAAAAAGGACCTTCATATGGTGTTCATTAATCTAGAGAAGGCATATGACAAAGTCCCAAGGGATGTCTTATAGAGGTGTCAAGAGGTAAAAGGTGTCCCAATGGCATATATTAGGGCGATAAAGGACATGTACAATGGAGCCAAGACTCAGGTAAGAATAGTAGGAGGAAACTCAGAGTATTTTCATGTTGAGATGGGACTCCATCAAGGTTCAGTGTTGAGCCCTTTCTTGTTTGCCTTAGTGATAGATGAGCTAATGCAATCTATCTAGGAGGAGGTATCATGGTGTATGCTATTTGCAGATGACATAGTATTGATTGATGAGATGCAGACTAAAGTTAATGATAGGTTGGAGGCCTGGAGACATGCCTTGGAGTCCAAAGGATTCAAGTTGAGTAGGACCAAAATTGAATACTTGGAGTGCAAATTCAGTGTTGAGAGGGATGAAGCAAACTATGATGTGAGGCTTGCCACTCAACCTATTCCCAGTTGAATACTTATAGTGCAAATTCAGTGTTGAGAGGGATGAAGCAAACTTTGATGTGAGGCTTNTTGCAGAGATGAGGATGTTGAGATGGATGTATGGTCACACCAGGAGTGATAAGGTTAGAAATAAGACTATTCGAGAGAAGCTAGAGGTGGCTCCGGTGGCAGATAAGATGAGAGAAGCAGGACTGCGATGGTTTGGACATGTGCAGAGAAGGAGTACTGATGCTATTGTTAGGAGGTGTGAGAGGTTAGTTTTAGGAGTTACATAGAGGGGTAAAGGTAGACCGAAGAAGTATTGGGGGGAGGTGATTAGACATTATATGGCCGAACTTAATCTCACTAAGGACATGACCCTAAATAGAATGCTTAAAATATCTCCATTACCTGCTAAAAGAATCTTGTCAGTATTGGTATAAACGACCCTTCCCTCGCGTTCGGCTATAGCAAGAGCCCCCGAAGGAGGTCGCGTATTAGAGTAGTAGGCTAATTGATTGGTAGGCTTAGGTGGTTTCCTAGTCATGGGGTTTAGTAGGGTAGATAAGTAGTAGTATTTTATAATATTTGTGTCATTATTTATTTCTTATGTGTTAAAAATTTTAATTTTTTTTATTTTTTCTTTTTCTTCTTGCTTTTCCCCTTTCTATTAATTTTTTGTCATATCTAGTTTATTCTGGGTATGGGTTTTTGAGACAAGGGTTCATAAGAAACAGCCTCTCTACTTCTATGAGATAGTGGTAAGGTCTGCGTATATTCTACCCTCCCCAGACCCCACTTGTGGGATTTCACTGGTTATATTGTTGTTGTTGTTGTTGATATTATTTATAAATACCTTTATTTTTTAAAATATAAAATTTTAATAATTAATTTTTATTTTTAAAATTTAATATAACCTTATAATTTTACCTGCGCAACCAAATAATACATTTATAATTACACTATAATATAATTATTATTTATGTTATAAAAATCAAAGTAATTATTAAATTGTGTAATTACTTATTAATGCCCAATAATTGCACCAATTCTTGCAAACAAACCCTACATGTATAATCACCTAAATTCGTGATTGCGTCATTTAGCACTAAAAACATAATTCTCCCGCCAAGCCATTAGCACCCATTTTTCCTCCATCGGCGTTGTTAGAAATGGAGCTTCTGGTAATCGATCTGCACCCTATCTGGAAATCTATACTTATTTGGGGAAGAGGTGGATTCCAATATCAAGAGTCTGTGCTTGGAGGTGAGTCAAACCCTAAGAGACACTGGAGCTTTACCGGTGAAGGATCCGAGGTGCACCGCTGAAGATAATAATAAGCTTATTGATATGATGGAAAAGTACTTCCAACAGCCTGAAGAAGTTAAGCACCTTCAGGAGCGTCCTCATCTACATTATCAGGTAAGACATTCTGTTCCAAACGTAAGACACTTCTAATACATCTACCAAACTATGGATGCTTTTATGAAGCAAAAAACAACACTACTGACATTAATTGACATTTCTCAATTTTGTGTAAGCCTTTTTTGGTACATCAATATGCAAGATTTTTTGTCAGTAGTCACTTTTTAAAATGATGTATTAAAAATAAAGGTCAATGGAAAAAAAAGTTGGGAGGGTTTGAACTCACCACCTAACTTATGGATTTATACCATCAAACCAATTAAACTATAAACAACTTTGTTCTAAGAAGTGTCACCTCATATTATATATATTTTATCACTATTTTTTCCCTTTTGATTATATATATCTATTTAGTAAAAATTTTTGCAAAAAAAGACAAAGTCCGGTGCACTAAAGCTTTCGCTATGCGCAGGGATCGAAAAAAGGATCACAAGCCTTATCTTTTGTCTCTTGACAAAATAATGTCACATGACACCCTTTAACCCTTCTTAAATCCATCTATGCTTGTTAGATCATCCGATCAAAATGTTATTGGTGATAATCTATTTGAGATATAAGATAATTGGTTGAAGTTTCAATAGTCAATAATGACCTTGTTTTCTCTGGCGTATTTCCTCAATTTTGCTTGAACATATATTACCCTCATGATCTAAGTCATTCAGATAGTGATTTTAGCTATAATCCTGATGGGGCATTGTATTTACTCCAATTTGAGTGTGTTGTCTTATTTGAGCTTGACCAGTTTGGTGGCTTGAGTACCTAGAAACATATTAGTTGGGCATTAGCAAAGGCAATGAACCACAACCCTAGCCTGACTTCCTTCTTCCAGATTTATCATTAGAGGCTTGAGCAAACTCCTATTTCCCTATTGTTAGTGAAAGTTATTAAGGTCAATGGAGAAATACATGGGTTTTATGATAAAGAAAAGACTTCTTGCTATGTTTGACCATTTATACTTTTATCAAGCTTGGCAAAAAGCCAAAAATTGTGTGACCAGTATAAATAGCCTTTTGTTGGGTGAGATTATTTCATCTAAAATTTTACTTGAGAGACAATTTGGTTTAATTACTATATTCTTCATTGTCAACATATGTGAAACATCAAACTGAAAAGTGGAAAATAGCTTTTTATTGCGTGATTTTGTTGCCTCACTAATAATTTACTTGAGAAAACACTATATGTTTTAAACTTTTTTTAAAAAAATATATTGGTTAAAATACTGTATTCTCTAATGTTGGTGTTTATTCAACATAAAAGGAAACTATGGAAGGGCAAAAATGCTCCTAGGCACTCTTCCTGAAAAAATTCAAAATACCCTTGGCTCTATTTCCTCCCTTCTCCGGTGGTCCTTCTGACCACTGGAATTCTTAGCCTTCTTTCATTTCTTCTACCTCATCCCATCCTTAACCACCTCGCATCCCTTTCTCCGACGTATCGGCCGGAGATTGACCCCCTTTATTATCTCAAACTACCCTTTTGAACTTGCTTCTAGAACTGGTTTTAGTTAGTTGTTACTTTAATGGACGAATCACATGATAATCCGGAAAAGATTATTTACTACAATGCTGGCTTTAAATCATTTGAGTTAGTTAGATGCAGCGACAAACCAGGACACTGGTTTAAATGGATAGAACGCAGTAGGAATTGAATGAGGAAAGTTAAAATAAGCATTAAAGTCTTACGGTGGTTGGTGGCAACATTTATTGATGCGTCAAAGGTTCAAGATAATGTAGTGAAGAGATTGAAATTTAAGGAACATTACTTAGAGTATTTTTGCACTTTGAAGTTCAACACGAATGGCAGATACATTAGTTTCATTGCTATAGAAGGTACCAACAAGTCTATTATTGTCACTCCTGAGACTAAGTTCAAAGATAGGTGGGGGAACATTGTGTATAAGATTGTTAGATAAATGGAGGTTAGCTTACAGGTCTCTAGACTGAGGAGACCAGAGGTTTTTTTATAAGGGGGCTTGTTGCATTAGTAGGTGGACAGCAACTCAGACTATAGTGGATCCACCTCGCCTGGTAGGGGGTGGGTCCTTGAGATCTGGGAATGAGCTTCTTAGAAGATACATAGTTGGAAAATTTTGTAACCACCCTCAGGAGCTCCCAAGCTTGAATGATGCAAGGAGATGGCTTGTAACTTATGGAAGTCAGGCAGTGGAGTTAATATTTTTGCTATGAACGATGGTTAATTCTTGTTCGAACTCCCGTCAAGAGTGGTTACAGAGCATGCACTTATAGGCCGTTCCTCTAGATTGGCTTTATCTTTAGAATTTGAGGATATAGCCTGTTCGAACTCCCGTCAAGAGTGGTTACAGAGCATGCACTTATAGGTCGTTAGGTCTGGAAGAATACACCTGTAGATATGTAATGGTAGAGCCCCACTATTGGATACTGGTTGACGGAGATTGCTAGAGATTGTGTCTGGATTAGGATTTTGTTATTGCCTCTATCCTTGTGGTCTAAGGAAATTTTTATAAGGATCAGAGATATGTGGGGCAGCTTTCTTGAGACTGGGAAGAGACATCACTCAAAAATCATCTACATTGGGCCAAAATAAAGGTGAAGAAAGACAGGGGAAGGGTTTTGAAGCAAATAGAAGTGACAGAAGGGGGTTTCATCGGTATGGTGCAAGATTCCGGTCACCAACAGGAAGGTGGAGACTCTAGAGAAAGGCGTGAGTTATTACCCAAAGGTCAAAAGTGGGGATTAGTCCCTTTTATAGAATCTTTCAGTAGAATTAGTGGATGGGCACGTGCATACCTCGAAGGAAGGGGAGCTTTTACATAAACGGCCACGTGGTAAGAATAAAGATGAAAGGGGTAATAGTGATACTATGGTGGGCCAATTTAAAAGAATAGAATCTTTGGGCCATTTTTCGGACCCAATTATTTCTGATTGGGCCTAAACCCCTTATGACCTATATAATTTATTGGACTCGGGGAATATTGATATTCAGGCCTTCAATAAGGACGTTGCTATTATTAATTCAAGTCCTGAAGGAGAGGCAACCACAAATGGTGAAGTTATCCAAATCAGTGAGGCTCATGGGGAGACTGTCGAAGTTGTAGACAAGAAGCAGGTTATGGTAGAAGGGGTTCCTGTGACCAAGCTAGTAGGAGGGCAAAGGGAAGATTTGTTGGAAGCGACTCCTTTAGGAATCGAATTCCTAGATGACCCAAGCTCATGCTCTAACACTCTAATTTGGATACAACAACATACATCAAGTTGGACAAGGAGTTTGGAGTTGACTTCAACGGTTGTAAGGAGAAGGCGCTAGAGTTTTTCCTCAAAATAGACGGTAACAAGCTAGCAAATAAAAACAATCAGAAGGCTCAAAAATCTTAGAAAAGGAAAGGCATGATAGAATTGAAGAGATTATAACTGGATACAAGCTTGTAGATGGGCAGACTATGTGCAGTTGGAGGATAATGGAACAAGAGGGGGGGTAGTGATCACGTGGGATAAAAGATTTTGGGAAGGGGAACTCAGTAATATGGGGGCATACTATGTTACATATTCCCTGTTAGGGAAAGTACAAGATCTTCAGTGGCATCAAACAAGGTGTTTATGCACCTAACAACAGGGTAGAAAGAGAGGAAACATGGTGCGAGATAGGTGCTACTAGAGGCTTCATTTCTGGTCCTTGGGTGGTGTGTGGGGACTTCAACACCATCATACTCCCAACTAAAAAAGTGAAAGCTCCAGAATCACCAAGGCCATGATTGATTTCTCAGATTTTATTGAAGATATAGAGCTTGTGGATTTGGAATTGCATGGAGGAATTTATACTTGGAAAAAAGGGGATATACAACTGCTGCTAGACTGGATAGTTTTCTTTTATCAGAGCAATGTGACATAAACTTTAGTTGTATCAATCAGAGCACACTTAATAGAGTGATCTCTGATCATACTCCAATTTTGTTGCAATGCCCCAGATCAAAGTCTTATTTTAAGTTTGAAAACTGGTGGTTACTGACAGAGGGTTTCAAGGCTGATGTCAAAGAATCGTGGGATTCCTTCAATTGTAGTGGCAGGCCAGATTATGTTGTGATGGCTAAATTTAAGGCATTAAAAGAAAAGCTTAAAGAATGAAGTAAGACCATTTTTGGGAACTTGAAATTACAGAAAGCTAGTGTTGTCACAATTAGCTGAGCTAGAAGCATTTTAGGAACAGAGAGCTAGATGAAGGGCAAATTACCTCTAGATTGGCTTTATCTTTAGAATTTGAGGATATAGCCATCTATGAAGAGACAATTTCGAGATAGAAATCCTGGGCCTTATGGCTTAAAAGAGGGGTACAGAAACACTAGCTTCTTCCATAGAACAGCAAACAATCATTGAAGAGCCAATACCATTGATAAGCTGCGAGCTAATGATATTAAAGTTACTAAACCAGAGGAGATTAAAAGGAGTATTTGTGATTATTATA
Organism: Solanum virginianum; assembly: GCA_000787875.1. NCBI lineage: Eukaryota > Viridiplantae > Streptophyta > Magnoliopsida > Solanales > Solanaceae > Solanum > Solanum virginianum. Next base: position 6,638 of record DF368464.1, read on the forward strand.
AGGAACTATACTCAGAGTCAGAGGAATGGAGACCAAACCTGGATATGAGAGGGTGCCCTAGAATTAGTACAGAGGAATGTAAGTTACTGGAGGCTCCTTTTAAGGAGAAAGAGATTCTGGAAAGCATCAAGGCTTATGCCAGGGATAAAGCCCCTGGGCCTGATGGCTTCACTATGGCTTTCTTTAGTCAGTGTTGGGACATTATTAGGCATGATCTGGTGGCCACCATTCAAAATTTTCATTCCAGAGGTACCTTTGAAAGGAGTATTAATGCCACTTTTATGGCACTTATTCCTAAAAAGGCAGGGGAAATTGAATTGAATGATTTCAGACCCATCAGTATGGTGGAAGAGGTGTATAAGATTATTTCCAAGCTTCTGGTAGAAAGAGTAAAAAAGGTGATTAACAAACTTGTTGATAGGTAACAATTGACTTTCATAAAAGTGAGGCAGATCATGGATGCTGTCATGATAGCCAATGAGTTGGTAGATTCCAAGGAAAAATGCAAGAAGTCAGGGAGAAAGCATATAAACATTTGAATTGGAGGTATCTTTTAAATGTGTTGTAAAAGATGGGTATTAGAACTAGATGGATCAGCTATATCAAAGAATGCATTAGCACCGTAAGATTCTCAATGCTGATCATAGAAGCCCCACTTATTTTCTTACCTCTCAAAGAGCTCTGAGGCAAGGTTGTGAACACCTACATTTTATAACAAATAGCTGCTCCATTTGACCTCCAAACATCTCTTGTTCCTTCTTACCCAAATTGTGCAAATGATGCATAAAGGTATAAGCTTCTAGATTGTATTCATCTTTTCGTTGTATACTGTGCTTTTCGGGTGTTCAATTGATCCTTAGGAGTTAAAGATTCTTCATCTTGATACCCTGCATAATGATTTTATTTTAAGTATTAACTATAAATATATGCTAAGGTGTTGAGTTTTATAGTAGTTTGATTGAATGGATCACAAATATTTAGAACTATTTTGTTTCTATTTCCTTTCCTATATCAGCGAGATAAGCACAGAACAAGATGCTTCATAGCTCTTCAAGGTTGCCAATATGCTATACAAAAGCATATGATAAAAGGCTCCGAGAGTAAAAGGGCTGTAGAACATCTGGCTTTAGTTTGGAAATGACATTGAATAAAATAATTTCTATTTTTTACTGCTTGTACTGAATGTTCAAATTCAACATTATGTTAGATGAAGCGGGCATGGAAGTGAGCCTTGCCACTCAGTCTATTCTCAAGAGAGAAAGCTTTAAATATCTTGGATCTATCATTCAGAGTAGTAGTGACATCGATGATGATGTCACTCATCGCATTAAGGCAGCATGGATGAAATGGAGGCTTGCCTCTGGAGTGCACAAAAAGGGCAAGTTTGGTGCACAAAAGCTCCCAAAATGCATAGGGTCCAGGGAAGGGCTCGACCACAAGGGTCTAATTATACATAACTTTACCTTGAATTTCTGCCTGAGGCTGTTTCTGAGACTTGAACCCGTGACTTCCTGGTTACATGGCAGCAACTTTACTAGTTACTCCAAGCCTCCCCTTTAGGCTTGTCTCTAGAGTATTGTGTGATAAAAATGTACTACCTAAACTTAAAGGTAAGTTCTATACAGTGGTAGTTAGACTGGCCTTGGATATAGGGTGAAGTGCTGGCAAGTCAAGAATTTACATGTTTAGAAGATATATGTTGTTATCATCAGAATTTCCATGATCAGGTATATTTTGGAAAAAGCTTTAATACCAGTTTTATAGTCCTAATTCCTAACAAAGTGGGAGCATCAGAATTAAAAGATTTCAGGCCAATTATCCTAATTGGGAGGTTCTACAAAATCACTCAAATATCTTAACTGAAAGACTCAAGAGGGTTATGCCAAAGATAGCAGATGACTAACAAATATCCTCTATAAAGGGTATGCAAATTATGAATGCCATTTTGGTGGTCAATGAGTATGTAGATGTGAGAAATAGATCCAAAGACCCAGGAATTCTCAAGCTAGAAATAGAGAAAGCTTATGACCACTTGAACTTGGAATATCTGTGGCGTACACTCAGTAGATGGGGTTTGGCAACACTTGGATAAAATAGATGAGGTTTTGTATGACCATGACATAGTTCTCTATTTTAAGTAATGGTTCACCATTCGTCTTTTTTTCCTCTTCGGAAGGATCGAGACAAGGAGATGTCTTTTCTCCTTTTCTATTTATCCTAGCTATGGGAGGTTGAACTGATATGCTGAAGATTGTTCAGGTTAATAACATAATTAAGGGCTTTAAGATGAGTTAAGGGGTTCACTGGGAGTTTCTATCTTCTGTTTGCAATAAGCTAATGACATATTAGTGTTTTGTGATACAGAGAGTGAACAACTTAAACACCTAAGGGTTATTTTCATTTTATTTAAAGCAATATTTGGACTTCATATCAACTGGGGGAAAAGTTTTATCTACTCTGTGAATGAAGTACCAGAGATCAGTCCTCTAGGAAACATTTTAGGTGGTAAGATAGGTGAACTTCCCACTAACTATCTTGGCATGCCTTTAGGAGCTAAGAATAAATCTTTGAGCATGTAGAACTCTTGTGGTGGAAAAGTGTAAAAAGAAGCTGGTTAACTAGAGAAGTCAATACTTATCAATAGTTGGTAGAGTCACTCTAATTAATAGTGTTTTTGATGCCTTGCCAACCTATATGATGTTCCTCTTTCCTATGCTTGGGAAGATCATCTAGAGTTTGGACACCATAAGAAGGAATTTTCTATAGCAAGGTAATGGAGAAGGAGAAAAGAAATTTCATTTGGTTAAGTGGAATGTCGTTATAACTAACAAAATGAAAGTGAGATTTGGGAATTAAGAACTTGAAGGCACACAATAAGAGCCTTTTCTTAAAATGGCTTTGGAGGTTAGCAACATATGATTAGAGCTTGTGGAAGGACATTATCATTGCAAGATATGGCAAGGAAGGACTTTAGACTACTAAGGAAGTTAATACTCCTCATGGTTGTGGGTCTGTGGAGAACTATTAGGAATCAGTCGCCAAGAATATGGAGTAATTTTGTTATTAATGTCGATAATTGGAGGAAAAACTTTGTTGTGGGATGATATATAGGTAGGACAAACACCTGTGAGACAACAACCTAGATATTTATATTCTCAATCAATAGAATATGGTGGCAATTGTAGAAGTCAAAAATGATAAGGATGGAATCTGACCTTCAGAAGGTTCCTCAACGATTGGAAAGTGGAGAAATAACTCAAAACACATTTGAACAAACCAAGAACCCCACTTGTAAGGTAGACAAATTAATATAGACCATGCATGGAAATGCTATAGAAGTACTAGCATGTTGGAATAAATATGGAAATTAGTTAGGACACAAAGATATAAGATTGTATCTACCTGCATCTGGTCGACAATATGGAGGGGGGAGAAATCAGAGATGTTTTGAGAACAAGAGCATCCCTTTCCAAAACATTAGAATGAACTGTTTAGTGACCTTTTGCTTATGGTGTATCCATATTGTACCTAAGGATTTGGGATAACTTATGAGGGAGATAGGTACCTAGTTTCTTTTTTACAAAACCTCTATACTTTTGATATAACTACCATAGGAGTTCACTATTAGTGTACTTCTATGTCTACAATACCAATCAACTCTCTAAAGAAAAAGATATATGTTGTGAAGATGATATGTTAAGATGAATTAGTGGGTATACTAAAAGTGATAAAATTAGGAATAAGGTTATTCGGGAGAAGGTGAGAGTGACCATTGTGGTAGACAAGATGAGAGAAGCAAGATTGAGATGGGTTGGACATATGCAGAGGAGGTGTGTCGATGCCCTAATTGGGAGATATGAGAGATTTGGATTTAGGGGTTACCCGGAGGGTAGGGTAGACGAAAAAGTATTGTGGAGAAGGGATTAGACAATATATGGTGCAATTTTATATTACCGTAGATATGATTTTAGATAGAAAGGAGTGGAGGTCGCATAATAAGGTAGAAGGCTAGTAGGGGTAGAACATTGTCTTGCTTGGTGACAGTTTAGGATTTGTCATATGATCAGTCATGCCATTATAGTTATGTTATTATTGCTTTTTGATTATCACATTTTGTTTATAAAGGTAATATTAGTATATCAATCATCAACTCAAAGCTGTCATTCAAAAATCTACATCTCCGTGTGTCTTGCATAAACAAAAGATAAAGAAAAGAAGAGAAAGCCTACTGTAGATCCTCCTTTATCTTTATAAGGATCCTAGAATGTCTACAATAGCCACAGGGTCATCTGTATACTCTAAACTTCACCAATAATAAAAAGGGATAATGTGGTTTATTTTAATCTTGTGCAAAGGGCTACTCTTGTTTCCAAAAATCCTGGAATTTCTTTCTTTCCATATGGTCCACCAAATAACTACAGGGACAATTCTCCATCTACTCTTGTCTGTGTTGCCACTGCCCTCCACCATCTCTCTAGAGCCTATCTTGTTCTCTTTGAAACAATCCAACTTAAACCTCTAAAGCTAGTAAACAAATTCCATAGCTGACCAACCACTTTATTACAATGTAAGAATAGATGGTTAATCTGTCTCTGCAACCTGCTCACAAAAACATCTTGGGCACATCTGTATTCCCTTTTCTGTATGATTCTCGTGTGTAAATATAATTCTTTTGCCATCAACCAAGTAAAAATTGCCACTTTATATGGTATTTTAACCTTCCATATAGCTTTCAAGGCAGAAAATTAATTTGGGATCCCATTTGATTCTCATCTCTATATACAAAACTAATAATAAATAATCCTTTGCTCTCACATTTCCATTTAAGTGTGTATTCTACTTCCTTGAAGCCTAAGAATGGATGAGTGTTCCATAGAATTCAATGAATCTCTCCACCTCCCAATCTTGCATCAATCTTCTGGAAGGAAGGTTCCGTCCATATTCAGACCAAATTTCATGAAGAGTAGACTCTTGTTGCTGGTTCATGTGATGAATATCCATGAATAGGAGTTTGCGACTTACATTTCCTAACTAGTAATCTTTCCAAAATCTTAGTGTCCTCCCATTATCCATATTACATTCTGTATTTGCATAGAAACCATGCTATAAGTTTCTATTGGTCTCCACAAAGTGGCTCCATATGTGATGTCACTTCCGTTGTCCTTGAGGGCTTTTTCTTCCCATATTTGGCTTGGATCACCCTACCCCACATAGATTATTCTTCTTAAGGAAATCTCCACAACCACTTAATGAGAAGACTTTAGTTCTAGAATCTAAGATTTCTGATGTGCAGTCCTCCCTACTTCTTGGAAAGTAGCAGTGTCATCCATTTGACTAGGTGGAAACTTTTATTTTCTTTCTCACCATGCCACAAAAAAATTCCTTCTCAGAGTATCAATTCTTTCTTCCACCTTTGTAGGAAGGTGAAAAACTGACATTAAGTTGGTAAATGCATCCAAAACTGAGTTGATCATCACAAATCTACCACCTCTTGATAAATATTGAGACTTTCACCTAGACAATCTTTTCTTACATCTTTCTACTACTCCATTCTATATCTCTTTGGATTTTCTTTTGGCACCCAAAGGCATAACGAAGTATGTTGACGGTAATTGTCGTATTTCTCCTCCCAAAATATCCACATTCTGGTTACATCATTGATTGGAAACATGCGACTCTTTCTCCAACCAATGGCAACCTTGATGCTGATGCAGTATGAGGATTATCCTCAAAAGTTTTAGTTGGTTGTCATTTGCATAACAAAAAATTGAAGTGCTATCTGCATATTGTAGATGGGTGACTTCCA
>DF368463.1:0-11538 GCA_000787875.1 Solanum virginianum
AACATAATCCCTATAATATAGGATTCTAACAAATTAAGGATTCTAACAAATAGTAATACCAAGAAAATTAAGATATGTTTTATGTGTTACAATTGTATAGCACCAAATTTTTATTAATTTTGTGTACACTTTTCCCTTACAAAAGCAAAAGAGAAACCCTGTGAACTAGTTATAACTTTGGGTTTAAGCATCAACTTCCAAGAAATCAGATTGCGCCTTGCTTTTTTTTCTGTTTTGGGTGACATTTCCTTTATACATAACATATGTTACAGTTGAAATATATTAATTCGCAATTTTGAAGGATTCAAATGCAACAACACTTAAATTGCTCAATTAAAACCTACTGAGTAGGCACATGGTCAAAATTTAGATGAAGTAAAAGACAGAGTACCTGAAGTTTATCTTGATAAAGAATAGAAGGGAGCTGTTTGGACGTTAACTTCACTTGAAAAAGAAGTAGATTTGTGAGTTAAAAGAATCATCGTTTCAATGTCTCACCAATATTTGAAATTCTGAGAGTAAAAGCCATTATTTCACTTGAAATTTTTTAATCTTTCATCACCATTTCAAATAACGTTCAGTATTTGCACATACTGATTGCCAACCTGCAACTTATAAATAATGACTTCAATAATTTCTTTTTGAAATTAAATGATGACTTCGATATTGCACGTGAGTCATTACCGCATTAGTATATTTACATCGTACAAACAGCATAACATGGGGAATCAGTGAAATACAACTTCAAGCAAGAAGGAGCAATGGTTAAAATAGATGCAATTAATGGTTTTGATCACTATCAGCTGCGTTATGATTGCTAGAAAACTATGACTAATCAACTCAGACAACATGCAGCTACTTGACAGTTGTACCTTAGAAACCATAAGATACTTAATTAGCTTTACTAAAATGAAGCTTTTGCAGGTGCTCAAATTGGTGAGGGAATGAGTTGTAGTCTCGTTATATGGTCTTGGGAAATCCCCTCCTCATTTGTTGGCTTTTGGGATCGAGTTAGGCCCTAGAATTATTTCTTCACATGGTTTCAGAGCCAAACCATCGATCCCTATTGTTATTTTTCTCAAATGTTGGGCCTCTCGTTATGTGTTATACATGCTCTAGTTGTACAGTCAGTCATGTGCGTAGGAGGGTGTTAAATCCTATTGAGGAAATAGGTTGTGATTTCCTTATCTGGTCTTTGGGCAATTCTCCCCATATGAACTAGCTTTTGGGTTGAGTTAGTCTCGCAATCTGTTTCTTCACAACCAAAAAGCAGCTTTTGCACTACTACCTTTTAAAATCCTAGACGCTTATTAGCTTTTACATGTTTTACAGGTCGTTGACGCACTATGCAACGTTGTATCAGCATTGCCTGCCAAAGCTGCAACAGCCATTGTTCTTCAGGTTCAGATTTCGCTTTTTGGATGTGATGTAACATGAATATGAACTTTTACTTTCTTGAAAGATCACGTCATATTCTTCATTTCTCTAGAAAAAAAAATAGAGAATATGATTTTTTTTTTTCAAGCAGCTGATTATAAGCTCAATTTCTGTTCGGTGGATCCATAAAGCTTTCACCGATTACATGCTTTCAAATATTGCAATTTTTTTCATAATAATTTGTGGCCGGCATATTTTTAAAAGATTGCATTTAGATGTTTTGTGGTATGGTAGTTTGCCTCGTGAAGCTTTTGTGACTTTCATCTTTAATCATCCTATGACTTCGTGCCTAGTCATTTGGGTCTTCATCACCATATCTGTTTAGTCACTTCCCTTGCGTTTTTTTGTCAGGCGGAAAAGGAATTGCAACCATGGATTGCCAAAGAAGATGATCTTGGTCAGAAGATGTGTAGGATAAACCAACGAATTGTGAAATTGATTACAGAAGTAATGAGGAATCATGATACACCAGAATCTTTGGTAATTCTTGCTAGCGCACCAGACCTCCTTTTACGGGCCACAGATGGGATGCTTGTAGATGGAGAAGCATGCACCTTACCACAGCTGGAGGTAATAACAACTTCAGTTAAACCATTTCTCCTTGAAGTAGATCTTTAATTTTGCAAGCTAGGACTTTCTATATGTTCTGGAGTTCCAAGTAATATGATGTGTCATTGGCAATACTTTGATTATATTCTATTTCTATTTCCTTTTTAATTTTAATAAAATTGTTCTTTTGGGATTGAACGTTGTCTGAACAGCTCCTGGAAGTGACAGCTAGAGCTGTACAACCAGTGCTTGAGTGGGGAGAATCTGGATCAGCAATTGTTGACGGCCTGTCAAACTTGTTGAAGGTAATATCCCTTTACCTAAGTAAAAGGATTTGTCCCCAGTGAAATTTTTATGTCACTTTAAGATGATGTATACTTGTCATTACATTGCAGTGCCGTTTACCTGCCACAGTTCGTTGTATTTCTCATCCAAGTGCTCTCGTACGTGCTCTCAGCACATCACTTCTCCGTGCCATTATGCATACTGAATCAATAAAAACTAGAGCTAAACGAGCAGATGTAAATGGTGTCCATGGTCCTGCTTATAAGTACTTAAGCATTGGTACTATTAACTGGAAAAGGGATATTGAAAAGTGTTTGACGTGGGAAGCTAACAGCCGAATTGAAAATGGAATGTGTACACAATTTCTTGATATGGCTGCTAAGGAATTAGGGTGTACAATATCCATTTGATCTAGATTAATATAATGGGGCCAGTATATTAGTTTTCTTCCCATGATTTGCCACATGAAATTCACAAGATTAGAAAGTGACTATCTATTGGCATGAGGATGGAGAAAGGAGAATGAGCTTTAGTTACAGTCAGAAAATGAGATTAGTGTCCTTTGGCACATCCATGATCATGGAAATATAGGTAGTCCTTCTCTGATTGTATTTTCTCTTCTTTTTGGTTCAGTTTATGTTTGATGTACACCTGAATATGAACATGATTGTGAAAATAGGATGTATTAATATTCAGTGACCCACAAAAGAGTGGCTCTAAGTTACCTCCTTGTAATAATCATGTCTGGTTTATTTGCCAGATTATTCAGCAAGTTTATGGTCTTTTTTTTTTCTTTTCCAACCTTCTCCCTATTTCTTTCTGTAAAAGAAAAGCAATATGCAGTAAAGAATCTAAAACATTATAGGACTCTAGTTGCTCTAATCATGCATTCAGTGCACAAAAACAATAGTAAAGCTAGAAGAAACTCCTGTAAAAGTGATACAAATTACTCGAGGCTTCATGTGAAAAATATTGAAGCCTTGAGTAATTTGTCTATCTATTTTTGGTTATTGATTTTGTCTTTTTTGTACTTTTTAAGCATAAAGTAAGGTGCTTAAAAGCACTTTGTGTCTTTACCAAATACCTCTAAAAATTTAAACGTGCTTAAAAACTAAAAGCACCTAAAAATAAGCCTATTCAAATACCCAGACTACAAATTGGTCCATATGTTATTTCCTTGATAAATTGGGATGTACTCCCTCTATCCCATATTAGTTTAAATTTTGAAATTTTATTATTCAAAATATTTGAATTGTTCAAAATTAAGATGAATGTTTGAAATTTTTTTTCATATTTGTTCTTTTATTATTGAAGTTTTATATTTTAAAAAAAAATAAATTACACTACTTACTAAGCTACATTTATGATTTCACAAAGTATAATATTGGAAAGTATGATTTAAATTATATCCTTAAATATTTTCTAATCAAGTCAATAGGGAAAAGAGAGAGTACTACGTATCAGTCAAAGAGTATTGACACAAAAGTTTCACAATCTCTCCTTTATTGATTTACTAGTTACCAATATCTGATGAAATGTATGGCCAATTTTATTAATAAATTTATTTTTTAAGTAATATGATTAAATTATTAATTTATTAAGTTTTAGATAAATATCTAATAAATATTATGGGCCAAGGAACAGGAAACAGACAATTTCGACACTTTTTGATGGATGTTTGCCCACGGATTCTGGCACTGCAGGGAGCTCCAGTGCAACATTCTAGAAAAATCATACGCGTAGGTCCGCAACGAGCACGAAAAGAGGTCCAGGTGGCCAGCGGCGGGGGACGCCTGGGGAGATTTTATGGGCCAAGCACTGATTCTGGCGCTGCAGGGGGCTCCGGTGCAACATTTGCGAAAAATCATACGAGTGGCTCTAAAACGAGTTTGGCAAGAGGCCCAGGTGGCCCGGCGGCGGCGGGGGACACCTGGTGGCATTTTATGTGCCAAGGAACAGTAAACAGGAGATTTCAGCAGTTTTCTATAGGTGTTAGTCTACTGATTCTAGCGCTGCAAGAGGCTACGGCGCAAACATTTCTGAAAAATCATATGAGTGGGTCCATAACGAGCCCGGGCAGAGGCCCCAGTGGCCTTGCGGCTGCGGGGAACGCCTGGTGGGATTTTATGGGCGAAGGAATAGGAAAGAAGCGATTTCAACAGTTTTCTGTGGGTGTTAGCCTACGGATTCTAGTGCTGCAAGGAGCTCCAGCACTACATTCCCTAAAAATCATACGAGTGCGTCCGCAATGAGCTGGGAAAAAGGCCTAGGTGGCCCAGCAGCGGCGAGGGAGGCCTGCTAGGATTTTATGGGCCAGGGATCAGGAAACAAGCGATTTTGGCCGTTTTTTACGAGTGTTAACCCACGGATTTTGGCGCTGTAGGGGACTCCGGTGCAACATTTCTAAAAAATTATACGAGTGGGTTCCTAATGAGTTTGTGAAGAGGCCCAGGTGGCACAGCGGCTGCGGGGGACGCCTAGTGGGATGTTATGGGCCAAGAAACAGGAAAGAGGTGATTTCGGTAGTTTTCAGTGGGTGTTAGCCCACAGATTCTGGAGTTGCAAGGGTCTCCGATGCAACATTCCCGAGAAATCATACGAGGGAGTCAGCAACGAGCCCGAGAAAAGGCCTGCCTATATGGCCTGACGGCGGCGGGAGATGCCTGGTGGGATTTTATGATCCAAGGAACAGGAAATAGACAATTTCGGCGATTTTCTGTGGGTGTTAGCCCACGGATTCTAGTGTTGCAGGGGTCTTCGGTGCTACATTCCCAAAAAAATCATATGAGTGGGTCTGCAACGAGCCCAGGAAGAGGCCCAGATGGCCCACGGTGGGGGGCGCTTGGAGGAATTTATGGGGAAAGAAATAGGAAACAAGCGATTTCGGTAGTTTTCTATGGGTTAGCCCACGAATTTTGGCGCTGCAAGGGCTCCCGCTTAACATTCCAAAAAAATAACATAAATGGGTTTGCAACGAAACTGGGAAAAGGACCAGGTGGCCCGACGGCGGCAGGGAATGCCTAATAGGATTTTATGGGCTAAAAATGAAACATGCGTGGGTGTTAGCCCACGAATTTTAGCGCTGCAGGGCGCTTCAGTGCAATATTCTGGAAAAACCATACGAGTGGTTCCACAACGAGCCCGGGAAGAGGCCTAGGTAGCGCGACAGCAGCGGGGGACGCCTGGTAGGATTTTATGGGCCATAGAATAGGAAACAGGCGATTTCGGGCAATTTTTTATGGGTGTTAGCCCACGGATTTTAGCGCTACAGGGGGTTTCGACGCAACATTCCCGAATAATTATATGAGTGGGTCAGCAAAGAGCTCGGGAATGGTCCGGCAGCAGCGGAGGACGCCTGTACCGAGCCACCTAGTAGGATTTTATGTGCCCAGAAACAGGAAATAAGCGATTTCGGTTGTTTTCTGTGGGTGTTAGCCCATGGATTTTAGCGCTACAGTAGGCTCTGGCGCAACATTCCCTAAAAATCTTACGAGTGGGTCTGTGACGAGCCCGAGAAGAGGCCCTGGTAGCCCGGTGGCGGCGGGAGATGCTTGGTGGGATTTCATAGGCCAAGTAACAGGAACACAGGCGATTTCAACAGTTTTATGTAGGTGTTAGCCCACGTATTCTGGTGCTGTAGTAGGCTCCGATCCAACTTTCTTGAAAAATGATACGAGTGGATTCGCAACGAGCCCGGGAAGAGGCTCAGGTGGCCTAGCGGCAGCGAGAGACACCTGGTAGGATTTTATTGGCCAAGGAGCAGGAAACAGGCGATTTCAGTAGTTTTTTGTGAGTGTTAGCCCACTTATTCTAGCGCTAAAGGGGGCTCCAACGCAATTCCCGAAAAATTATACAAGTGGGTCCGCAACGAGTCTGGGAAGAGGCCCAGGTGGTGGCGGACGTCTATCAAATTTTATGGACCTAAGAACAGGAAACAAGCGATTTTGGCAATTTTCTGTGAGTGTTAGCCTACAAATTTTGGCGATGTAGGGGGCTCCAACGCAACATTCCCGTAAAATCATATGAGTGAGTCTGCAACGAGATTAGGAAGAAGCCCAGGTGGCCCGGCGATGGCAGAGGACGCCTCGTAGGATGTAAACAGGAGATTTTGGCTGTTTTTTATGGGTGTTAGCCCACAGATTATGGCGCTGCAGGGGCTTCAGTGCAAAATTCTCGAAAAATTATACGAGTGTGTCTATAATAAGCTTGGGAAGAGGCCCAGGTGGCCCAGCAGTAGCGGGAGACGCTTGGTAGGATTTTATGGGGAAAAGAATAGGAAAGAGGTAATTTCGACAGTTTTCTGTGGGTGTTAGCCCACTGATTATGGTGCTCCAGGGGGCTCTGGTGCAAGTTCCCAGAAAATCATATATGTGGGTCCACAATGAGCCCGGTAAGAGGTCCAGGTGGCTCGACAATGGTGGGAGATGCTTGGTAGGATTTTATGGGCCAAGGAACAGGAAACAGGCGATTTCGACAGTTTTTATGGGTGTTAGCCCACTGATTTTGGCATTGTAGGGGGCTCTCACGCAATATTCCCAAAACATCATACGAGTGGGTCCACGACGAGCCCAAGAAGGGGCCCAAGTGGCCCGGTGACGGCAGGGGACACCTAGTGGGATTTTATGGGCCAAGGAACGAGAAATAGGCGATTTTCACAGTTTGCTATAGGTGTTAGCCCATGAATTTTGGAGCTGTAGGGGCTCCGGCGCAACATTCCAAGAAAATAATACGAGTGGGTTCGCGACAAGCCTGGGAAGAGGCCCAGGTGGACCGGTGGAGGCGAGGAACGCCTGGTATGATTTTATGGGGCAAAAAACGTGAAACTGGTGATATCGATAGTTTTCTACGTGTGTTAGCCCACGAATTCTACCGCTGCAGGGGGCTCCAGCGCAACACTCCTAAAAAATTGTCGAGTGGATCAGCAACGAGTCCGGAAAGGGGCCCAAGTGCCCCGGAGGCGGGGGACACCTAGTCGGTTTTTTTGCCCCAAGAAACGGAAAACATGCGATATCGACAGTTTTCTGTGGGTGTTAGCCCATGGATTATGGCGCTGAAGGGGGCTTCGGCACAACATTCCCAAAAAATTATACGAGTGAATCTGCAACTAGCCCGGAAAGAGGCCCATATGACCCGGCGATGGCGGCGGACGCCTCGTAGGATTTTATAGGCTGAAGAAAAGGAAACAAATGATTTTGGCAGTTTTCTATAGGTGTTAGCCCACTAATTCTGGCGCTGCAGAGAGCTCCAACGTAACATTCTCAAAAAATCACACCAGTGTGTCTGCAACGAGCCCGGAAAGAGGCCCAGGTGACCCGGCGGTAGCGAAGGACGCCTGGTAGGAATTTATGGACTAAGGAACAGGAAATATGTGTTTTCGACAATTCTCTATGGGTGTTACCCCCACGGATTCTGGCGCTGTAGGGGACTCCCATGCAACATTCCCAAACAATCATGCTAATGGATCCGCAGTGAGCCCGGGAAGAAGCCCAGGTAGCCCGACAGTAGCGAAGGATGCCTGGTAGGATACTATGGGCCAAGGAACAGGAAACATACGATTTTGACACTTTTCAATGGGTGTTAGCCCACGAATTCTAGTGCTATAGGGGGATCCGATGCAATGTTCCCAAAAACTCATACGAGTGGATCCTCAACGAGCCCGAGAAGAGGCCTAGGTGGCCCGATGACGGTCGGGGATGCCTATTTGGATGTTATAGGCCAAAGAACAGGAAATGAGCGATTTTGACAGTCATGGATTCTGGTGCTGCAGGGGGTTTCGATGCAACGTTTCCAAAAAATTATATGAATGGATCCGCAACAAGCTCGGGAAGAGGCCAAGGTAGCCCGGCGGTAGCGAGGGATGCCTGGTGGGATTTTTTGGGCCAAGAAATAGGAGATAAGCGATTTCAGCAGTTTTCTTTGGTGTTAGCCCACGGATTCTGGCGCTGGAAGGGGCTTCGACGCAACATTCTCAAAAAATCATACGAGTAGATCCGTAACGAGCTTGGGAAGAGGCCCAGGTGGCTCGACGGCGGCGAGGGGCACCTGCTAGGATTTTATGGGCCAACGAAAAGGAAACAGGCGATTTCAGTAGTTTTTATGGGTGTTTGCCCACGAATTCAGGAGGTGCAGGAGGCTCCGACCCAACATTCTTGAAAAATTATACGAGTAGGTACGTAACGAGCAAAAGGAAAAGGCCCAAGTGGCTCTGCCATGGCGGGGGATGCTTGGTGGGATTTTAATGGCCAAGGAATAGGAAACACATAATTTTGACAGTTTTCTGTAGTTGTTAGCCCATGAATTCCAGCGTTGTAGGGGGCTCCGATGCAACATTCTCAAAAAATCCGCAACAAGTCCAAGAAGAGGCTTAGGTGGTCGAGCAGTGCCGGGGGATGCCTGGTGGGATTTTATGGGCGAACGAGCAGGAAACAGATGATTTTGATAGTTTTTTGTGGTTGGTTGTTAGCCTACAGATTCTGGCACTGCAGGGGACTCCGACGTAATATATCTGAAAAATTATACGAGTGGGTTCATAACCAGCACGGGAAGAGGCTCTGTGGCCCGGCGACGGCGGGGGATGCCTGGTAGGATTTTATGAGGCAAGAAACAGGAAACAAGTAATTTCGGTAGTATTTGTGGGTGTTAGCCTACAGATTCTGGTGCTGCTGGGGGCTCCAGCGTAACATTTTGAAAAAAATTATAAGAGTGGGTCTGCAACGAGCCCGAGAAGAGGCCTAGGTGGCCTAGTGGCGGCGGGGGATGCCTGGTGGATTTTATGGCCCAAGAAAAAGGAAACAAGCGATTTCAGTAGTTTTTTGTGGGTATTAGCCCATAGATTTCGATGTTGTAGGGGGCTCTGGCGTAACATTCTGAAAAGGTAATACGAGTAGGTCCGCAATAAGGCCGGAAAGAGGCCCAGGTAGCCCAGTGGCGGGGGGAGATGCCCGGTGGGATTTTATGGGCCAATGAACAAGAAACAAGCGATTTCGGCAGTTTTCTGTGGGTGTTAGCCCATGGATTCTAGTGCTACAGGGGGCTCTAGCGCAACATTCCCAAAAAATCATACGAGTAGGTTCGCAACGAACTAGGGAAGAGGCCCAGGTAGCCCGGTGACTGTGGGAGATGCCTGGTGGGATTTTATGGGCCAAGGAACAGGAAACAAGAAATTTTGTTAGTTTTCTATGGGTGTTAGCCTAGGGATTCTGGCGTTGCAAAGGGATCTGACGTAAAATTCTCGAAAAAGCATTCGAGTATGTCCGCAACGAGCCCAGGAAGAGGCCCAAGTGGCCTATCGGTGGGAGGAGAAGGGGTGGTGGTGGGGGCGCTTGGTAGGATTTTATGAGCTAAGGAATAGGAAACAGGCGATTTTGACAGTTTTCTGTGGGTATTATCCCACAGATTCTGGCGTTTCAGAGGGCTCCGGCGCAATATTCTTGAAAAATCTGATGAGTGGGTCTGCAAAGAGTATGGTAAGAGGCCCAGGTGGCCCAACGATTCCTGATAGGATTTTATGGGCCAAGATACAGGAAACATGCTATTTCGACAGTTTTCTGTAGGTGTTAGCCCACGGATTCTGGCGCTACAGGGGGCTCCGGCGCTATATTAGGTCTGCAACGAGCCCAGGTGGCCCGGTATTTTGATATTTTTTTGTGGATATTTGCCCACGGATTCTGGCACTGCAGGGTGCTCCGATGTAACTATTAGAACCCGTATTTCATGCATTGAAACAATTAAAAAATTTTGGGATCAAAGTGGCATTATTGAAAAGTTTAGGACCAAAGTGACATTATTAGAAGTTAAGGTTTTGAAGAAACTTGAGTGGTGCCCACTTGAATTGTGTGGGGTTTCAATTGGACCAAGTGTGGTATACTTGGCAAGTTGTGTTACATTTATAAATATATATATATATATATATACATGTAGAAGTGTGTAAGATTTTCTTATCATTTCCCACACTATCTTGAACACTTAGAAAAAATAAGAACAAGTGAAGAACTTTACCAAGAAAGCTTCGGCCATGAACAGTAACATTGAGAAAATTTCTCTAGCCTTTCTAAAATCATTTTGATGATACAAACCTCCTATATTAGGTCTTCTAAGTAGCTCAAAGGAGTTGTTGGAGCAAGAAAACATCTCTTTCCTCAAGATTGGAACCCTAGCTCATTTAAGGAGTTGAAGTAGTAAGGTGAGATTTAATGTTGTTTTATGTGTTGTTAAGGTTGTATGTATGTTGTAGTATGCTAAAAATGAAGAAAAATCTTGAAAAATTGAATGTTGGAAGTGAGTTGTGTCAAAGGTTGTTAGAGCCGTGTGGTGTAATATGTGTTGTGTAGGGTTTTATTGTGTTGGAACTATGAATTGGTGCTTAGTTAGTGTAATATGATCATTGTAGTGTGAAGGAATGGTTGGAAACTATTTGTATGCATATGTAGTATGTTGGCCGAAATCTTGGAATGTTGTTACTTAATGATTCTTAGAGTTATTGTTATATTGCCATTTGAATTGATTATGGATGTTGTTGTGGTTGTTTTTGTTGATTGATTGAGCCGAGATGGATTCTCGAGGTGGCTTATCTTAAGGGGAAATGCTACCGAATTTTTCATAGAATTAAGAGTAAATTTGAAATTTAACGCCAAGAAGTCTTTATCTAATTGTTTGCCCTTGTTATGAATTATTTTGTAGATTTTGGGCATCCTGAAGCATAAAGTGGAGTTAGTTGCATTTGGATTATTTTGGAAAGTATTTACGGTATGTAAAGCAACCTTATCTTTTTGGCATGACTTAGCTAAAAATAGGTTAAGATACGAAATATATTCCCGCAATTCGAGCTTGTGTATGATCCATATTTATTCTTTGGCATTCTTATAATATTTTGGCATAATCTTGACTCCAATGCTTTTGAAATTTGTAAGTCGCAAGAATATGTAAAAATTTGATTAATTTTACAAAAATTATTCCTTAATGATTTTGAAATTATAAATGTCCATAACTTTTGATAAAAAGCTCGGATTATCTTGAAAATCATTTTGAGATTTCTCGTAGGAGTTTGTATGACCTACGATGAGTATACTCTCCGTAAGTTGGGCCAGTTCGGGTTCCCATCGGCCATGGGACCCGCGACACCCTTTTTGTGTGATTTTGATAAATTCTGAAAGAAGTTGTACTAAATAGTATTCCAATTTCAAATATGATTATTTTACTTATCTTTTGGACTTGTGATAATGATTTTTATGCATATGATTACTCACGACTCTGCTCGTGCCTGTTATG
>DF368462.1:5529-16260 GCA_000787875.1 Solanum virginianum
GGGTGAAAACATCAACATGTACCCCATACAAATAGGGTCTCCAAATTTTCAAAGGAAATACCACTGCCGCTAACTCAAGGTCATGAGTCGGGTAATTACACTCATGCACCTTCAATTGCCTAGATGCATAAGCTATTACCTTACCTTGTTGCATAAGTGAGATGCAATAGAGGAGAGCCTTTCAATGAATGTTCTATAATAACTGGCCAACCCAAGGAAACTTCAAATATCTGAAGGAGTCAATGGTCTAGGCCAATTCTTCACGGCCTCAGCTTCACCTAACCAAAACTCACATTTGCTAAGCTTGGCATATAGCTTCTTCTCCCTCAAAGTTTGCAACACCAACCTCAAATGATCTATATGCTCCTGCTCTCTTTGGGGATAAATGAGAATATTATCGACGAAGACGACCACAAAGCTATCAAGGAATGGCTTGAACACCTGATTCATGAGATCCATAAACATGGTCGGAGTATTAGTTAGGCCAAACGACATCACCACAAACTCAAAGTGCCCATACCTAGTCCGGAAAGCCATCTTAGAAATATCACACTCCCTAACCTTCAACTGATGATACCCAGAACGGAGATCAATCTTTGAAAAATTAATAGCCCCTTGAAGTTAGTCAAATAAGTCATCGATCTTAGGCAACAAATACTTATTTTTAATGGTCACCTTATTCAATTGCCGAGAGATCCATCTTTCTCCCTTACAAATAATACAGGAGCACCCCATGGAGATATACTTGGCCTGATAAAACCCTTCCCCGATAAATCCTTCAACTGATATCCTTCAACTCTTTCAACTCAATCGGTTCCATATTGTAGGGAGGAATAGAGATAGGTTGAGTATTCGAAAGAAGATCTATGCCAAAATCTACTTCCCTTTTGGGAGGAATACTAGACAAGTCTTCAGGGAACACGTCTAGAAACTCATTCACTACCAGAATCGACTCAAAAGTAGGTAGCTCAGACTCCACATCCTTGACCCTCACAATATGATAAATACACCCCTTAGAGATCATCTTCCGAGCCTTGAGGTAGAAAATAAACTGATCCTTAATGGCGGAGTCACTATCCTTTCATTCAAGAATGGGTCGCCTGGAGGTTAGAACTTGACTTTTCGGGTTCTACAATCTATAGAGGCATATGATGCATGCGACCAATCCATACCAAGAATCACATCAAAATACATTTCAAGTTCCACGAGATCATATAGGAAAACCTTATACAACACAGAAATAGGACACCCACGATAGACCCTATGTGCAACCACAAATTCACCCATGAGATATATACTGAGAAAGGATCCCTCAAAATTTGTAGATTGAAACCAAACTTAATAGCCAACAGAGGAGTCACAAAAGACAAATTTGCACCTGGGTCAAGCAAAGTATAAGCATCAACATAAAAGACTTTTAATGTAGCAGTCACAACATCTAAAGCCTTTTCAACCTCCTATATACATGAAGAACATAAAACCTGTTGTTCCTCGAGATGACACCTTGAGGAGATCTTTGCTAGCCTTGTCCACCCTGAGCCACCTGACCTTGAACCCTCTGAGGATTCTTGGGACAATCTGTAGCCTTGTGATTCTTATCCCCACATCCAAAGCAAGCGCCCAAACTCTTCCAACATTCACCTGTGTAGGGCTTCCCACCTTTGTCACACAGAGGATACCCCTGTCCACCACCAACCAGTGCCCTATAAGGGAGCACTTTAGCATTAGCTATCCGAGCACCCAAACCTTGGCCTTGTTGGAAGCGACCAAAGCCACCACTCCGTGAGCCGAAGAACCCAACATCAAAACAAACCCTTTTAGGATAATATACCCTCCTTTATTTGAGTTTCTCCCTTTTAATCTATTCAGTATACACTATGAGTCTAGAAATATCCATATCCCAAATAAGCATGGTGGTGCGACATTTCTTCACAAGCAAGTTAGAGATACCAAAAATGAACTTGTGTATCCTTGCACGAGATCATCTACAAGGTCGGAGCATACTTGGAGAGCTTAGTAAACTTGAGGGCATAATCCCTCATACTCATGTTTCCTTGCTTGAGGTTGATAAATTCAGTCATCTTAGCTTCCCTAAGATCAAGTGGGAAGAAACGATCCAGAAAACAAGCTTGAACTCCTCCCAATTAATAGCATCCCCACAAACCCTCTCCATAGGCCACTGAGTGTACCACATCTAGGCTACATCCTTCAACTGTTAGGCAGCCAATTTGGCTTTCTCCTCAGAAGTGACACCCATGACATATAACACCTTGGCTAGCTCATCAATGAACTCCTAAGCATCTTTATCAGCCTTAGACCCAAAGAACTCCAGAGGATTCATCCTGGTGAAGTCCCTTACTCTAGAAGCTGGGTGGGATCTTGAGAAAGGTTGGCCTGCCTAGTCTGAGTGGTCACCAGCTAGGCAAGCATGACAAAGGCAGTACGGAATTCACCATTGAAGATAGGCTCATCCATAGGCCTTTGTGGAGGCTGACCCTCATTAGCCGGAGCCGGTCTTTGTAGGTGAGGTCTTCCACGAGGCATCTTTTGAAATGGAGCAATAATACCATAAAGATAAGGAAGTTAAATAAATATGAATCATAGCACGACATAAGACATGAAGAAGTGAGACAATTCCTGAAATGACGTCATAGCCTCCTACTCATAGCCAGGGTGCACTTCACACCCATGAATAGGACTCTATTGGATGTGACATGTTGAACTCTGAGGATCATTTACAAACCTAGGGCTCTGATACATCTCTGTTATGACTCGTACCTAGGGTCTAGGAGTGACACGGTGAATGGGAACCCGAGAGTCCCCAAACAAGCCTCAAAGTACCAAAATCCACATCATCGGTTCGAAAGTGCATTCAAATTAAACACATTTCTAAGTGCCGAGAGTCCCCAAACAAGCCTCAAAGTACCAAAATCCACATCATCAGTTCAGAAGGGCATTCAAAAATAAACACATAGTTCTAAGGGACGAAAAAGTAGGACTCACGTTATGGGGACATCTTAGGAAAAGAGA
Source organism: Solanum virginianum (assembly GCA_000787875.1). NCBI lineage: Eukaryota > Viridiplantae > Streptophyta > Magnoliopsida > Solanales > Solanaceae > Solanum > Solanum virginianum. The sequence goes on from DF368462.1 coordinate 8,560, forward strand.
TTAACATGAATTCACATAGCACATACTGACTAAGGGGCGGGTAAGTATGACTCATGCTATGGGGGAAATTCGAGACTTAGGATCTTGCCATCATAACATATAATGAAAAGACAAGTCTCATAACTAAATCACATAACGATAGCCAATAGGTAACCAAGCCATAACATAGACTCCATCCGCAACACATGGAATATAATGTAAAGAAGTTTACAAGGTGTCCAATGATGCCTCTACCATAAGATAGGTAGGGGGCCAAGATATACCCCGGCTCACCCTCAAAGTAAATATAAGAGATAAAAGACAACATAGGCAGAAGGTGGTGGCTCGTTCTTAGAAGATAGGACTTACCATTACAATAAAATTTGAGATTCGAGCTAAGTGTCGTACGGTGGATAATCCAAGTCCTCGGTCCCTACATGGTGAGATCATGTTGGCAAGAGTATGCGTTAATATGTTTGAATGTACTAAGTATGCAAGATGATATTTTATGTAACATAGCAAACCTGCATTTCAATGTTAGATGACAATGGCACATGATATAAAAAGAGATATATAGCAAGGAGTGTAATATAACAATATGTCATGAAATTTATGATGCATGAAGTGCAAATGATGCTCATATATAGTGGGAATGTGACATCAACTGACATAAGTAAGACCAAGCAAGCTATTACTTGGAATCCGATAAAATCCTCTCATAGGTAAAAAAATGGTCTACTTGCCAAAGGTAAACCATACTTCACCTTATAGATAACCCCATTTCGTATAAAGTAACCTTCCTTACGAGCAACCCCATTTTGGATAGGATTTCACATATAGTATATCATATCATATCATATCATATCATTTCTTCTCCTTACGGGCGACCCCATTTCGAAGGCATCTTTCCTTACGAGCAAACCTATTTTGAAAAGGACCCAATGCTAGGCACATAGTTCAAAGAAAGGGAGAGGGCCCTTGGGGATAGCTGTAACACCCCCAATCTATCAATGTTAAGTCGTCATCCATAAGAATACTTATACGTATACATATACATGCTTTCAAAGAGATAATAGTCATTTTCAAAACCATTTTAATACATCTTTAGGATTAAAAGCCAAACACTATTCATAAACTTAGGCTCAAATGCCAAAATCATAATTCATAGTCATAGTACTCATGCATAGGAATAGCCCATTCACATATACAAGATGGTGGAAGCACCAAAAATGCTGTAAGAGCCATAATCATAGACATGTATATGATCACATTCTTGTCATAACCCATATCTTATCAAAATCATATCATTGAACATAATTAGGCTTAACCCACTTCATAATTTCCATAATAATCCAATATCATGAATGCAAATGTCATGAATGGTGTGAAGAAAGCATAGGGAATTAAGATTCAATCTAAAAATCAACAATTTGATATGAAATTCAAGTGAAAGCACAATTAAATCCACATTTAAAATCATAATATAATCACTCATACATAAACAAGCCTTAAAAGGGGACATGCATATTCATACATTTCATAATTCCAATGTAAATCATCATATTATAGTTTAAATCAACTTAAACATATCAAATACGTATAACACATACATTAATTGAATTTAATAAGTAAGACAATTGAAAACCCAACTTTAAAGTGAGTAAAATTCATGAAAAGTGGTAGAAAAATTTTGGGTCTCTTTGGTTGAAAGGAACCAAAGATCAAACCTACATACTTAGGCCTAATGAAGAAATCCCAAGAGAATTTGAAGAAGAATTGAGTTAGTTTTGAATCCCAAGCTTGAATTCCCACAAGTGTTCTTGAGAAGTGTTTTTGAGTGATTTTAGAATGATAGAATGAATTTGAATAATTTGGAAAGGGTTTTAGGTTATTAGGAAACCTTAAGATAGCATGGGAAGTCCCAAAAAGTCATTAGAATAAATCAAATTTATGAAAATACCATTAATGAGACTGAAAAAAATTGTCTACAACCACACCATGGGAGGGTCTACGGGTCATTCGGCTCACCACGGCCTGTGCCATTGCCCGTACCCTTCTCCCCCCAATTTGGAAATTTTTTTGGAAATTAGAACCTTGACTTAGCACTTAGAATTTTCTAGGCAAAGTTCACCCATACTTAGGGCACCAAGGGTTGTATGGAGCTACATAGTCCATTTGGAGCCACAGAGTCCATGTGGATGCTCGTACCCCAACACTTGAAAAAGAGCCCCCACAGCTTGCCATACGACCAGTGAGACCTCCCACGGTCCGTTTGAAGGACCGTGGCACCAACATTAGTCAAAACTTGATCTTTCATGCCTGAGCTAAGCAACACGCAAAACTTTTCCTACCTTGAAGGCCATACATCCAGCCCCACGGCCAGTGGTAAGTCACACGGCCCGTGTATCTGGCCGTACCCCATGACTTGGCCAAAATTCCCAAAACTCCAAAATTCAAGGCCAAATGTGGTACCGCTGGGGGTCACATGACCAGTTTGAGGCACACAGCTCGTGTAGGCCTCCTTGTGACGACACTTGGTCCAAATTTTGTGCAAAGTAAAATTTTCAAATTCTGATGACGTCGTACGATATCCGGGTCATTACATTTATCTATTATGAGAGGTATTGTCATGACTCTCAATAGGTGGTGAATGACACTCACACTAATCCTTTAGTGGGAGAACCAATACTATAACTCAATTAAGCAATCTAACAAGAACTAAGCATTTTAAGATGCGGATGCAGGTTCAAATAGAAAATAAGTTGAGCTCCCATAAACTTAAACAAATAATCTAACATAATGTAAAAAGCAACCCTCCCCCCTAGAATTTGAAAGTCATTGTACCAAAACTCTAAGTACCCAATATAAGGAGATGCAAGCCCAAGAAATCCTAAAAATAATTGTCTAAAAATAATAGATATATCTATGGTATGTCTGGACGAGTTGACTTACCCTTGAATTCGATAATTCACTAGTCTCGTAGCTAAGGCCTAATAATAACCACTTAAAGATGCCCTATAATTGACAAGCGAAAGAGCAAGAATGTATTGATAGGATTACGTGGCTATTTCAATAAGTGAAATATATACAAATAACCACATCATAGTAAACCATACATATATGAAAATAATAAGAAGTTATGGTTCATACTCAATATGCCAATTTCACAATTATCAGACTCAAACACAACAGTCAACAATGGCCCTCTCATGGGATCCACACTCAAGCAAGTTGTGTGTTTGAACATAACACCAGGTCCAATGATGCATCAGAACATGACACATGATCCAATAATGTGTCGAGATGTGACACTTAATGCAAAAATGTGTTGGAATATGACACCTAATCCAATAAGATATATTATATGGCAGTCAATCTAATACTGTCTCAGAAAGTGACACGCGATCCAGTAAAATGTCAAAATGTGACACTTGATCCAATAATCACAATCATAATAAATATTTACAAATTTGCACAATTAAGTAATAAATTTATTGTAGGTAATTTGATGATAGGTAGTCATTTGATTGGGTTCATTCCTCATTCTCTAGTCACATGGATAAAGGTAGCATTTTGATGTAGTTAGCAAGCAACTATAACACAAACGGGAACTAAAAATCATTACATACCTCAAAATAAGCCTTGAAAATTCTAAAAAATCAAAGCTTTCTCTTTTTAAAAGTCTTTGGCTTGTTCTTGATCTAAAGCAAATAAGAAATAAAATAGATTGATAAATAATGACCCTAAATACCTTAATTATATCATAATTCTAACCCTTGGCCATTTTTATGATCATATGTCCTTACTAGGGATTTTTTTTCACCATTAATTTTTCGGCCCAAACTTTTCCTAAGAGAATTTACCTATATTCTGAGGTCTGGGAATCAATTTACAAGTTAGAGAAATAATTAGCTTATCTTTATCAACAAAATAGGTGGAAAATTAAAAAAAAACTACCCTAGATTGCTTCTGTTCTTTCAAGAATGACGTGGAAGAGGTAAAAATGATTTTGGGACTTTTCTAACTTAAAACCTACAACTATTCCATCATGACAACAATTTATCTCGCTATGATGACGCTGCCATAGCGGGACCCATCTTGCCTGTGGCGAGTTGAATAGAGTTAGCAACTCAAAATTTAAAATTATAGAATTCTAAAATCAATGTTTTGCACCAAGATAAATTTTGAGTGTTCTACTCGTCCAAATTCAATTTCGTAAGGTAGTACATGCTCTTTATTGTCTTGGCTATCAACTCAAAATATCAAACTCATAAATTAATTTTGAATCCACTATTAGATTTTTTCAATCCTCACTTAAGTTAGATTTCATCCAAGTCTGAGCTGAGCTCAAACTATTTAAGTTACAACTTTAAAGTTTTGTGGCCTGATGTTTTTCCTCATTGACCTGTGCATCAAGATGAAGAAAAGTCATTATAATAGGTATCAATATACCCATCACTCATTCCCAACAACAACAAAAAAGTACCTAGTAAAACCCACAAATTAGGATGTGGAGAAGGTAAAGTGTATGCAAACCTTACCACTATCTCATGGAAATAAAGAGTCTATTTTCGATAGACACTCAGCTCAAATGTATCCGCCCTAAGTAAATAGGAGAAAACAATAGGTTTAGAGTAATGATTGAACAGCAATATCAATACCACAAAAATAAGAAAATAGTAAAATAATCTAAGAGCAGTAACAACATAACGACAATAGCTTGACTAGTCCACTTGCGAACTCTGCCAAAAGGGCATGCGAGTGCAGAGGATAATCGGTCAACACTTTGCGAATGTGGAGGTCTAGTCCATTAACCTCCACGAACATGCCCTGCCCTCTTCCCAGGAATGCGGAGAGTAATATAGGCCTGCACTAGCTTAAGTGAAATTGCTAATTTTTTCCAACTTCCAATTCCCCGTTTGGGGTGTCAAGATTCGTTCGAAATCCCATACGTACAAATGAACTATGCAGACCTACCAAATTTGATGTTATAAAATTAATGGCGCAGTCAAAATTTCTATATGAGGTGTTTCGATAAAAAAGTGGATCCTACTTCCGAAGGTAGTTTTTAGCCAAATCTATCAGGGGCTCGAAAATGAGCCTGGAAGATTCAAGAATCGAACAAAAGTCATTCTAGACCAACTTAGTGCTTCAAAGCTATCTGCGCTATCAGAATTTATCAAGCACAATTTTGAAAAAAGTTGACTGAAGTCAAATTTAGGCCAAATTTCAAAGGCAAAAAGTGCTAAATGATTTAAATTCGCACTGAAAACCTCAAAACTTGAGTGGACTATGCTTCTAGTCTTAAATGTCCATATCAAAGCTGATGGAATTGTCAAAATTTTATTTCATGATCATTCATTCTCATTTTGACCAATGTCAACTTTTCAAGTTATAAAGACATCAAAGTACGAAAAACTACAAAAAAATTCAAATAAACAAGTAGGGGACTGAACTATCAGTGTCAACAAGTCATAACTGACTTAGCGTCACTACAGAAAAACTATAACTGATAAAAAGAAAGCAATAACAAGAAAATGACCTAGAGGTCATTACAGTTCCGCTATAACGGCGCTGTTATGGCAGAATTATTCTCTCTATGGAGGGATGCGATTAGTCAAATCAAACATAATTCATGAAATTTTTTGCCCTTTATCCCAAGTACTTCAACATGAAGCTCCCCTTTTTAAAATAATGACGGTTGGATTGGATCATTATAGTTAGGGTGAAAATAAATTCACTTTTAATTTAAGCGTGTAATATATCACTATGATAATTTGAACGTGTGTTTAACTTTTCGAGACAAGTTTAGACGGAATTCTATGCCTTTTTATTGTTCTAAATGTTTGTCTTACCAAATAAAAATACTTGCTTCAAATAACTAAATTAAATGAACTATCATCTAAATTAACCGGGTAGAATGTTGTTTAAAATATTTCTTATCACAAAGAACGAGGAATTTCAATAAGCGTGTATGCCCACAAAAGATATTACTTTTTTTCCTATATTTTGTTTTAATATGTTTCTTGAGAAAGAGCGTAAATACAACATTACTTAAATTATATAAAAAATCTCCGTAGCTTCAAAAATCTAAAATTATTATATAATGAAAAATATATATGTATAAGACATTAAGATGATAATAGTAGTAAAATTGATTAAAAATTAAGATTTAATTTATTCAAATTTGAAGCGAAAATAAATTTTTAATAACATTTTAATATTATAAAATATTATATTTATAAATTTTAATTAGATATATTAAGATTGTGCCAAGTACAAGCATATTAATTGGCATTTAGTATTTGATAAACATATATTTAGGTAGAAGAAAGGCAAATTTGAACTATTTCTGATATGTTGAGAGCACTTTTGAATCAATACGTAAAAGAATAGGCAAATTTAATCCAACAGATAGAAAACATATTCTTAAATGATTTCTAATACATTGATTCTGTTCAATGTTATTGTGAAGACTATCAAGATGCCTAATGAATGGAGGAGGAGTACAATGGTTCTATTGTACAAGAACAAGAGTGATATTCAAAACTGTAACAATTACAGGGGTATCAAGTCGTTAAGCCACACCATGAAGGTTTGGCAGACAGAGTGGTGGAGATGAGGGTGAGAAAATGAGCGTCTATTTCACTGAATCAGTTTGGATTCATTCTGGGGCGATCAACTATTGAAGCAATTCATCTTGCTCAGAGATTAGTGAAGAAATATAGGGAAAGAAAGAAGGACCTTCATTTGGTGTTCATTGATCTCGAGAAGGTCTATGACAAAGTTTTGAGAGATGTCGTATGGAGGTGTCTAGAGGTGAAAGGTGTTCCAATGGTATATATTAGGGTGATAAAGGATATGTACGACGAAACTAAAACTCGGATAAAAATAGTGGGAGGAGACTCAGAGTATTTTCCTGTTGAGATAGGACTTCATCAAGGATCTGTATTGAGCCCTTTTTCTGTTTGTCTTGATGATGGATGAGCTGACATGGTTTATTCAGAGGAGGTTCCATGGTGTATGCTCTTTGTGAATGACATAGTATTGATTGATGAAACTCAGGCTAAAGTTAATGACAGATTGGAGGTTTAGAGACATGCTTTAGAATCCAAAAGGTTCAAACTGAGCAGGACCTAAACAAAATACATGGAGTGTAAATTCAGTATTGCGAGGATGAAGTACACATTGATGTGAGGCTTGCTACTCAACCTATTCCCAAGAGAGAAAACTTTAAATACCTTGGGTCCATCATTTAGAGTAGTTATTTTTTTTTTATTATTTTCTCTTTTTAATGATGTTAAAATAATTATTATATTAAAAATATATTACCAATGTCAACTTTTCAAGTTATAAAGACAGGGTCCATCATTTAGAGTAGTTATTTTTTTTTTATTATTTTCTCTTTTTAATGATGTTAAAATAATTATTATATTAAAAATATATTACTTATATTCTCCATGTGCATTAAAAAATGTCTATAATACATACGAAGTATCGAATTCAAAATGTATTAGAATTGTAGTTCTTATTTATTTATTTTTATTAATGGTGTCAAAAAATATTATATCTAAATTTTAAATATTTAAATCCTATTTAAATTAGTTTATATATTAATATATTAAAATTTTGTCAGTGCCATTGTATGTGTATTTACCTAAAATAAATCTTTTAGTTTAAAGAATAGTAAGAACATCATTTGCGTAATATTCAATATAAACT
>DF368461.1:5679-17024 GCA_000787875.1 Solanum virginianum
GGATATGATCGATGAAAGAGATCATGGACAAAGAAACTTGACTAACCTAATTTTTAGCCGACCACATCTTTTGAAAAACTTTTGGTGCAGACTTTGAGGAATTATGGCTGGACCCTGATTCTGGGTTTCCTACATATCTCAGGTTACATGAGAATTCAGGCCACTTGTAGTTTAAAAAGGCTTGATTTTACGCATGATTTTGCGCACGATTTTGAAAGAACTCAAAAGCTATCCTAATAGCGAATTATATATAGAAATTAAGAAGCTCGGGAATGAGGTTTGGAGGGGTTGATGTTGGAATGCAGTCGAGTTTTAAAACTTGAGCCCGCCTACATATCCTTGGACTTAGGAATCAGGCTGCTTGTAGTTCGACTCTATCGCTTGAAGGGGAAATCTCTTATTCTGAGATGACCTCTGGTTCAGGAGAAGTGACAAACAGTTCAAATCATGAAAATGAGGCTTGCAACCTCTTAATCATAAATGTGGTGCACTTCACATTCATAATTAAGAACTTACACAGACATAATTTTCAAAACTCTGAAAAAGAGGCTTGCAACCTCTTAATCATAAATGTGGAGCTCTTCACATTCATAATTGAGAACTTACACGGACATAATTTTCAAAACTCTTGGTATATTGCCTCTCGGATTAGAAAAGTAGCTCCGGTGAGAGTTGAGATCACCTGGATGAGAAACTGAAAACTAACAGACTTACAGAAATGCCCACATGCCTTCTGATAGGGGTGTGGTTGGATTGTGGTGGTAGTCGCTTTTCAGCTCGTGTCCGAAAGGTTTGACGTCCCCTTTCAGACTATGTCCCAGTTCGCTACTAAGAAAAAATTCCCTGTTGTGTTGCATCCTACGTTATGACGTCCGCACCTGTGGTCTGCTTTGAGAATTCATCCTTTTGGATGCTCTCGACATGACTAAAACAAAATGCTAGTAAAATTATAACTTGAATTAGAGTTGGTATTGGTTACCATATTAGAATTGGAATAAAATAGCCTTCTTGGCAATGGATATATAATGGCCATCTTGGCAATAGTCTTCTTAGAGGCAATGAATATATAATGGCCCTCTTGGCAACTGGAATAAAATGGTCTTCTTGGAGGCGATGAATATATAATAGTGCTGGATCAACAATTGGAAATAAAATAATCTTCTCCAATAACTTGTCACACTGAAGGCAGTGACTCTCCAATTTGTCACACTGAAGGCATTGACTCTCCAATTTGTCACACTGAAGACAGTGACTCTCCAATTTGTCACACTAAAGGCAGTGACTCTCCAATTTATCAAACTGAAGGCAGTGACTCTCCAATTTTGTCACACTGAAGGTAGTGACTCTCCAATTTGTCATACTGAAGGCAGTGACTCTCCAATTTAAATAACTTGTCAAAAATAAAATAACCTTTTTCTGCAATGTAAGATTAGATGAGTTGCTAGAGATTTGAGTAAAGCAGAACCATTTACGTTTTGTTGATAAGACCTGCAAAAACTTTCCTATTCCCACAGAAAATTTGTTAGTTTCAAACCTGCACCCACAAAAAATTCATTAGTTTCAAAGCGTGTTGATTTTTCAATCATTTGTTCCTCATCTTGTACTTCGATGAACTACTTGCTTCGGTTATTCTCTTGTAGATAAGTTTTTTCTAGGTGAAGTGTGGTAATCTTGGCCACTGTACCAAGTTATCTTATCTCCTGCATTAAGAGAAATGTGTTATAAATCATAAGCAAAATGATATAAAGATAATTCTAAAAGTAAAAAGAGTAATGAGTAAGTATAGAAGTCATCTGGAATTGTTCCGCTTGTATTGGTTTGGATGAAATCTTCAATCTTAGCCATTATGCCAAATTATCTTATAAGGCCACTGTGGGTCCAGCAATTTAAGTTCCTTGGTAAATTGTGGTGATATCGGCCACTGTGCCAAGTTATCTTATCTTCTGCATTAAGAGAAATGTGTTATTACTCATAACAGACTGATGTAAGAGAATTCTAAAAGCAGTAATTAGTAAATATAGAAGTCATCTAGAGTTATCCAGCTTGTGGGTAAACCATTCCAGGGCCTCTCCTCTTAAACTCCGGTTGAAAAGCCGCATCAGCAATGCTTTATTTTTCCCGACGCCCACCAGTTGATCGCAATTCGGTCTGGATGAAACGTCAATCTTGGCCCTTGTGCCAAATTGTCTTATAGGGCCCCTATGGGTCCAAAGATGTCTTGCGACTTCAGTTCCTGTATCCAAAGAAAAATGCTTAGTTTCAAAGCGAACTGATCCGCATCTTCTCGGTTATCTTTGAATTTTTGATCAGGCTGAGAATTCTTAATATGATTTCCAAATTTATAATAATGCTTAGTGAAATTTTGAGGGCAACCTTAAAATTTCTGTCCCAGTTTAGATGTTGTCAGAGATTGGCAACTCATTAGAAGCACCTTGAGAATTTTTGAGATCTTCGGTTGGTTGAAGATGGATTTCTTGTTCAAAACTTTTGAGTTCCTTTCAAAAATTCTGTCCCAGTTGTTTTTCTGGGAGTATGACCGAGCCGTTGTGGCGCCTACGTATCCCGTTAGAGCAGAAATCAGGTCAAACATAGTTCCCTCTTGGGGGTAGAGAAGAGATTTAATTAAGAAAATGATCGAGGCTGACATAGGCCGCCTACATATCTCATTCTTGAGAATTCAGGTCAAACGTAGTTCAAGCATTAATAGAAATGATTACAAGCAAATTGTGTGATTACAGAAAAAAAAACTCTCTGAGTCTCTAGACGTAGCATCTCTTGACAGCATATGAGTTGGTCGTCAAATGGTGATGAGTGATGTTTGTGCTAAATCCGAACACGTACTAAAAAAATATGGTGGCTTCACTGTCCAGTCGTCATCGGTAGCATTTACTATTTCAGTGTGTAACTCTATTCCCGAATGATACTTAGGGGTGCTACTCTCAGCTGTATACCAGTCTTCTTCTCCCTCAATCATACCAGTCATGTTTCTCCCATGATCAGGCAAAGGATATTTACTGACATCGGGGGCGATAGTCGGAAGTACGACGACGCCCTGATCAATTAAGTCCTGAATTTTATATTTTGTCATGTTTCCCCCATGATCAGGTAAAGGAGTTCCGTTGACACTATGGGCGACAGTCTGAAGAGTGACGACGCCGTGATCAGTCAAATCCTGAATTTTATGTTTCAGATTTAGGCAATCTTCAGTGTCATGCCTAACACTGTTAGAGTGGTATGCACAGATCTGATCACTTCAGGCCGGAGACAACTAATACATCTTCCTTTCTTTTTCCCAACATCCCAGACGCTTCAGCTGAATTAGATATACAGGTGATCTTGCTCATTTTGAGCCCATCCTCGATATTCTCACCAATTTTAACAATGTCTGCGAATTTTACTCCAACAAGCAGCATCATCCTTTCGTAAAATTTTGGCTCCTGGGAATGCACAAACACTTCAATAATCTCCTTTTCAGTCATAGGAGGTCGTACTCTGGCAGCATTCCTTCTCCATCTATAGGTATATTCTCGATAGCTCTTGGTTGACTTCTGTTTAATCCTTTTCAACGAATAGCGATCTGGCACGATTTTGACATTGCAGGCAAAATTTTCAACGAAGTCTTTTGCCATGGCACTCCAATTGACCCATTGGTTAGTTTCTTGGGAGGTAAACCATTCCAGGGCCTCTCCTCTTAAACTCCGGTTGAAAAGCCGCATCAGCAATGCTTTATTTTTCCCGACGCCCACCAGTTGATCGCAATATGCCCTTAGATGGGCCAAAGGATTTCCATCTCCATCAAAGGTGTCAAACTTTGGTATTTTGAACCCCTCTGGGAGGTTCAGATCCGGATGAATGCATAAATCCTCATAACACAACCCTACAACATCAGGTGTATGGTAAAACTGCTTCATTACCTTTGCAATTTCTTCCCTTATATCCAATTTGGCCATCTCCTCTTTGGCCTTCTGTTCTTTCTCCTTCTCCCAATAATGATCAATCTCGGGGTAATTGGAGTGAGGGATATATGGATCGTTAAAGATTGGGATATGAAAGGGGATTTTAGGAGGCGCAGTATGGGTAGAAGATAGGTTGTATTGGCCGGCTTAGGAATTATGCTGGTTTTGGGAAATGGTGTTAGAAGGCTCTACATTGGGGGTAGTTAAGTTGATGACAGGGATGATTGGCGAATTTGTGGATATAGGGACAGGTTGATGAGATGGATTAGGAGAAGAAAAATGAATTGAAGGCCTCTCGTGGTCTAGCCCTGGAGGATTAGCAGTGATGGCCAAATTTGCTGGCTCCTGAGTTCTTTTCATTTCATTTTTCATATCAACTATCTATTGCATCAGTCGTGCAATCAATTCGTTTTGTTGTGTGGTAGTGAGATCTTTCACAGTGATCTCAGTCAGGCTTATATCGTCATTGTGGTCTATCATATTTCCTTTGGGTACCTTTGATTTAGTGAATTTTATCAACACAGATCAATTCTAAATTACCTGTCGAATGAAAAACAACTCAAAAGACAAAAGTGTCAGTCCTTGTTCATAATGAATAATGCAAAATATCACACAGAAGATCAAACACATAATAGTTGCATTGTTTGAAGATGGACTAACCCCTGAAGGTAGAAAAAAATGACTAAAATAGGCGAAATGTTGCCCATTCGAGTTTGTGAATCTTGGAGATTTTGATGATTTTTTATTTTTTATTTTTTTTTTTGAGAATTTGATTCTTTTGTGGAGAAGGGTGATTTTTTTTAATGGGGGGCCGAGCCTTGAGAAGCTGCCTACGTATCTCACGAAAGAGAAATCAGACCCTACGTAGTTCTAAAGCCTGGAACTTTTGAACTAAAAGAAAATTCACCTTTCGAGAAATGAAAGAGTAGAATTTTGAAAATGGGTTTGAACTTGTTGAGAAACTTGAGACTCAAAGAATATTTGGAAGAACTCTTGATAGTGACTTGATTTATGTGCTTAGGAGATTCTAGAAACTTTTGAAAAGAAATGAGCTAGAAGTCTTCAAACAAAGCAAATAATCACACAGACAATTATGAATATATCAACTAAACAGATATTGTGCATCCTAAACAGATATGTGACCCTTTGTGTCAAGGGTAAGCCTAACGATTTGAAGGATGTACACGCAATTTTAGACGTTCTATTGCCCTAAAAATATTTATACAATCTTTATGAATAAACTTAAAGAGATACATAATTTGGGAAAGAGATGTATACAAAAAAAATCAGTCCCACGCAGGGGAATAGTCCTAAACTAAATCTTTGTGAAAATTTCTTCTTCTTGGACTTCTCATCAACTCTGAATGCCTTTGAATGTAAACACCCTGTAAGCAAAAATGTTATTAGAATGAACTCCCCACCCCGAGGGACAAAAGTTCGCCAAATGACCTATACATCCTTCAAATATAAACACATAAGCATGATCGTCCATTTGGGCCGAGGGCCACTTTGGACTCAAGGTGGTCTTACTAATGGGCCCAATACGCCTAACGTATTGGGTCGTCCTAGGCCAATGATTAACAGTAGGGATTTAGCTTCGCTCTATCCTAGTTATCTAAGAGTGGGTTTTGACTTGATTGGGTACCCAGGCAGACAACCTGAGCTGGAAGTTCATGACAACGATTGGATTCCCCAATAACTTGCCACTTATTCCGAAAAGGGTTAAATATTTGGGAATACGGCTGCGGGATCGTAAAACTATCCTCCCAAATATGCAATATATAATAGGAAAATGCCATAAAATGCAAATGATTTGGAATCCGACTGTGGGATCGCAAAACCATCCTCCCAAATACGCAATATATAATAGAAAAATACCATGAAACGCAAATGACAGTTTAATATTAAAATGTAAAACAAATAAAGCAAATAAGACAATATAATAAATCAAACAGTTAGTCAAACAATCTAATCTGATGGTTAGAACCTAATTAAACTTCCTCAGCGGACTCGCCATTTCTGTTATCTCGAAAAATGTCCGACTCTTTCCAGAAAAGGGATTCGATGCCCAATTGATTTGAACACAAACCAAGTTCCCGAAAATTATAAGAAAACAGAGAGTCGCCACCTAATTTTAAGGATAATTAGGAAACCGAAATAAACATTAAAACCTAACAGAAAAGCTTTAAAATTTCAGAGAAACGGGTAAGGGTTCAATTTCCACTTTGAGAAGAACTTAATCACTCAAAATGGCTGCTAACATGCGATCGACCTACGATTAGACAGTTTGACTAACTTTTGAAAATGTTTGACTTAATTTGGAAAAAAGGTTGACTGAGTTTAAAGAATTGACTGAATTCAAAGAGTTGTCTTAATTTTGAAATGATTAATTAAACTCAAAATTGATTAAACTCGAAAATATCATTTAAACCTAAAAATATTGGTTACAGCTTTGAAAATATGGAGTTGGGCTCGAGAAGTTAAATAAACTTGAATCTTAATTTGGGAAGATTTTTACCAAGTTTAATTTTGTAAAAATATAATTCTGAGATCAAAGAGAGAAAAATTAACATAAATGATCAACATGCTGGGGAAATTAATTAGATTAATAAAAAAGCAATAATTGTTAGTGTTCAACAAACAAATACAAATAAGATACATGAAATAAAGAGGAAGAAGAAAACTTAAAAGTTTTGGGCCTTTAACCCATTTGAATTTCTGCTGCAACTCTTTTGGGTTTCTTTAGCCCAGTTTCTTCTACTGTATACACTTGGTGTATACCAGTGTATATGAGTGTGAATATTGATTTTTCACTTCCAAAACCTTGTATCTTCTTATACGGTGTGGCTGACTCGAAGGAGAGGGAGTTTGGGCCTCCATGGCCCAAGGAAATGCAAGATGGGATTCAAAAGAACCCCAAAGTCGTAGGTCATGCAAAGGTAAAGAAAAATAAAGATAAGTATGCAATAGCTTTAATGAATTTATACAAAGAAACAAAGAGAACTACATACTTGCTAGTATAAACAGCCAAATTTGAGGAATGCAGTTATTTATGAAATCAGTCATACATATGAGGGTATAGAATTAATGAAAGGGTGCATAAGGGGCTGTTCATGACAAAGGGGGAACAAATGCGGAACAAATGATGTATCTTATCTTCCTAGATGTGAAACAAAGATGCATAGCAAAGATGTCCTGGAATTATGTATGTAAACAGAGAAAGACAGATTCAAATGGTCAAACATTCGAGTTTAAAGATACTATTCATGCAGCAAGTCAAGATCATGCATGCTTGAACAAAATGAAACAAGGGTCTTACATGAACACATGCTGTGAAACAGTAGAGCAGGAAACTAGTCAGCAGCTATTATGCAAGTTAAACCAATCAATCCATATATAGGAGTTAGGGAAAATAGACTTCAAACTAAAGTGTCATGCTGTATGTTTAGGCTAAAATGAAACAAGGCAGTAATAGTCTAACAGAAATCAAACCAATGGTCTCAAAATGTATTGAACATGGTCATATTCATGAGGAAATGAACAAACAGTCTCTTAAGGACACAAAAGTATCATTAAGGATGAACTATCACAAAATTTTAGACTTTAAAGCATGTTCACACATGAATCAGTGAATAAGACAACAATAAGGATTCCCGAGCAACTTTACAATGGACAAGTGAGGTGACAGGCATTCCATATTTTGACAGCCCTAAGACCAACTCCCTACCGCAACTGTTGTTAGGAATAGGCTGCAAACAGTTTAAGCTTCACATTGTCTTCGAACAAATCAATGAGTAAACTATCGACCAACATTTTCAACGATTACTCGGTGAATCAAAATAAGGTGTCAACATACACACTTAGCCAGTCAACCATTCCGAGATACATCAACTTGACATTCACAGCTAATAACAAACCAGAAAAAAAACTTCACACAATTATTTACAGTGAAAAGGAAAGATTCAAGTGAGGTTATTACCTGTTTTAGAGCAGCAAACTTAGACGATAAGCTCGACAAAACTTCTTTACCACCAAAGAGTTTCGCCTACACAATTCGTGACTGAGATTCCTCGATTGTCAGGCCTCCCATGCCAAATGAGTTTCAAGAGAAATTGGTTCTGTGAGCTCTATCTAGGTTTATAGATCAAGAGTAGCTTATGCAAATTGAATGAGTTTAGCTAAAGTTTTCAATTTCTTCACTAGACATCCCCCTTGAACTGAAGAAGAACATCCGTATATATAGGAAGCAAAATAGGGTTTGAAATGGGGAAATCAGAGAGTAAATGGGAAGAACGAGGCTCGATGCTACTCGTGGGTGACGCTTTTGATGAAGCGTCGCACCCTTTTCAGGTTTTTCAAGGTCGATCGTTGAGGGTTGTCGGGTATGGGTTTATGGGAAAGGTAAGGTGCGCGTGTGAGGGTGAGGGCGAGAGAGAAGCGTACACGTGCATCAGGGTCGACGCTTGGCTGGTTGGACGCTGTCAGCGGTTGGTCGAAGGTTTTGGGATTTCTCATCTTCTTCTTCAATCGAAGAAGAAGAAGGAGAGGAAAATAGGTGGATCACGTGAAGCTTTGGGATTTGTTAAATTGGGGGCACATGGGGACACGCATATTAAAATATTATTATTTTTTTTTAAAAAGGACAAATATTTCAAAAAATATCAAAATTAAAGAAACCGGGTAATTTGTGATGTGGAGGGTAAAAATTCGGTGTCAACAGATGTCACAATTGAGGAAGTTGAAGGGTACTTCACTAACTATATTGTGAATGACAGCTTAGGAATCATAGCAAATGCCCATGTCCTATTTGCAGACAGAGAACTTAATATGGCCATGAGCAGTCTATGCATAAAAACTTGCCCAGCTCTTTTCAATTGCAGTTGACTTTCTAAAGACTGGTGTTCCTGCTGAAATACCATCTGATTTACGCCCTAAAGAATACCCAGACTTCATGGAGAAGCCAGACAAGACAATCTATCACTCAGAAAGAGTTATTGGGAAGTTTTTTAGGAAAGTGAAGGACAAAGCACCTCAGGCTAGCTCTATTGCAACCTTCATAAGGGATGTTGCCGGGAGATCATATGATGCTGATTTGGAACTTCTGTCATGTGGTGCAGCGCTGGAACATCAACAACTCTTAAAATGCAAATATCACCAGGATGCAAGCATGGATATTTTCTTTGCAACAACCACGTTTCCCTTAAGAATGAATTTACGATTGGTGGATCTGCTGTCATTAAATGGATATAAATCCTCATAAAACTCTCTATGTCCAGCACCACTAAACTGAATAAACACCTCACCATATACCAAGGTTCTGGATTCGTCCAAAACAACCCATCATTGTTCTTCCATTCAGAATAAATATTCTTGTTACACTCCGTAAATCAAGCAACTTCGATGCGCGGAAGGTTTGCGGCATCATTGCAAGGAAGGGCTCAACATCAGGCATATAACCACAATTAAGTATTGCCTTGAGAATATTAGTGTTCTCTACAGGAGACATTAATTCCAAAGTCTCTTGTGCCTTCAAAGAATCATGCAGGATAGCGTCAAGCTGATCTACGGCTTCCTTTTGCTTCTGTTCGAGAACACCATCTTTTACCCCAAGTGTAGACAAGAGAGTAACCAGTTGGCAATTAAGAAACAAGGCTGATATTTACTCTACCCAAGAACATCTAACTTTATGTTATCTGATTCATATTTCGACAAGCTCTTTCTCAGAGATAACTTATTGCTGAATATGGATCAACAGCCACAACACCTTTATATCCACCATAACGAATCTGGAAAGCAGATGAAGTCTATTGAAGGCCACATTTAGTGGAAACTCTACGAGCAAAGTCAGCAGATATTTTCCTAATTCCATCAGAAAAGACGTAGTTGGTTCCATGAACCTTTATGGCAGGAATAACTTTCATCTCATGCTTAAGAACACTCAAAGTCTCTCTGGAGGAACCACAAGATTGGCCAAGTCTGGTAGCATATTTTGCGACATTCTTGATCCGTGAAAAATCACCCATCCATGTTCTAATATCATTCGCATTCAGGCCAGATCTTGATACAAACATCCACACAGAATTATCCTGCAACTAGCCACTGAAAATGCGAGAAATTCAAATTTTGTTTTACTACCAATTACATAGCCATTCCGAAGAGTTAATAGGATCCTCTCATAGATGATTGTCCTGATACCATTTCCAGTACTAGCTTTTAGTAATAAGTCTAGCTTTTGGTAAAAAGTCTGTAGAATACAGTTTCTCCCACTCCTCATCAACAAAAGATACTCGAAGAAAGTTATCTATGTCTTCAGAATAATTGCAGAGAACCCGATTGGAAATATTAACCTCTGGACCGCAAAAATAAACTCTGCTTGGTGTCACTATGACCCTTCTTATATACACCAATCCATCATCTAAAGTAATGGATAGAGATTTCAGAGGTTGCCTACCCTTCCAATACTCATCATACTGTTCAGTGAGCCACCTCACTGGATCATAACAACACTCCTTTAAATAGTATATTTTCTCTAAGGTATGCTCAATGAATGTAATATTTCTCCTATAAGGATCAGCCAATTTTAAAAAAGTAGACATCTAATGCTGGCCCAAGAATGCATCCATGATGTACCAAAGAGTTCATTTTGAACAATATCTTGTAGGGCAATGCAATTCCTTCAGGAGGCTGGACAATTGGAACCAGAGTCAATCCTTGAGACGCGAAAAAGTTAAAACCAGCCTGTAAAGTAATTCCGTTTTCACGTTCTGCATAGTGAAACAACACTTTCCTGGATTGGAAGACGAACACACTTACGAAACTCCAAGCATAAGCTAGAAGATAGCCCTATCCAACATGGAGAGAAATCTGTTGTCCTCACCCATTGATCATCAGTTTCCATGATTTTGCAACTGTAATCAGAATTCCATAATACTCGTATCTTTCCATTAGGATTACTCACAGCATTATCTATTCCCAAAGAAAGTCTAATACTGTTAATATGTAAAGAAAGCGAGATTATATCCATTAACTTCCTTTTTCTTGGACCTATGGTAATCAGCAGAATATCCTACCAACTTGTAGCATACCTCTTTGGTGTGTCCTTTCATCTTGCAGAACTCACACACCACATTGTAGTTTTGTTTTTTCTTAAATTTTAAAAGTTCTCCCCTAGCATAAAAGGCCATATGCGGATTCTTACTCTTACTTACTGCAGGACTTGCTCCTCCGAGCAGCCAGGGTCTTTCTCGGAGGCATCGCTGAAAATAACACAACATATTTGGTCAGAAAGGGGTCACCCTAATAACACAGCTCTACCACATGATCTAGGATCAGAAAAAAAGGATAACATCTTAAATGTCCTGTAGCCTCCTGTTTATAGATGTGGTGCAC
>DF368460.1:0-15866 GCA_000787875.1 Solanum virginianum
TGGAATTCATCTCATGTGCATTCATTTCATGTCATACATATTTGCATCGGTTCTGGATATGGATATGAGTAAGACGATAACAATTGGAGCTGAGATATGATGTCGAGGTCTTTGTCGGTGAAATTATGATGTTGATATATTTACTTGTGATTTTGTGATGCCAAGGTCTTTGCCGGTGAATTATGATGTTGAAATATTTTGTGATGCCGAGGTATTTACCGACGATGATGTGATGTTGAGATATTATCAGTGATGATATGATGCTGAGGTCAGTGCCGGTAATTATTGCATAAGCATTGCATCTCATCATTGCATATTCTAGCATAGCCTGATGACATTCTTGTAATTGATTGTGGTATCTCTCATGAGTTGTAGCTTGTGCTTTGGAACGTTGATATTCTGAAATACTATCTTTATTATTATGTGTTGCTGGGCTAGACTGACTTTCTATACAGGTTGTAGTCATGGAGGACGATTAGGACAAAAGGAATTTATGTATTCTATTAGATTACTTTGTTTTGTAGTTGACTTGCTGGGTACCGCGTTGTATTTGGTACTCACCCCTTGCTTCTACACTTGTGTAGGTTGTCAGCCTGGAGAGTGAATAGTATTTTCTAGATCCTCCGAGGCTTCCAAGAGACGTAGAGAGGTAGTTGTTGTTATCTGGCTGACTCTCTTATTCCTATTTCTTTTGTGCTTGTTCTATTCGAAATGAAGGACAGTTTGGACTTGTATTTTCTTTGATTTTCTGTATTGCTAGTGGCTTGTACACGTGACAACCAATCCTTTGGTGGTATTTAAGTTTATGGAAAATTTTCAGCTTTTATATATCTACTTTATTTAATTACTTCTCCGCGTTATGTTTGTTTTTCTTTGGGTTAAGATTGACTTGCTTTGGTGGGATTGAGCAAGTGCCATCACGCCCATTTTTGGATCGTGATAGTGCAGAAGAGTCCTAGATGGATCGTGATAGTGCAGAAGAGTCCTAGACTCTATCTTCACCTTTTTGTTCCACGCTATGAATACCAAGCCTTTCATGTCACTGATTTCAAAGTTGACCGAAATACTGTGTTATTATTTTCTGAAAGCCTAAAATGAATAGATCATGAATGTGAAAGATCAAGTAAAAAAATTTTAACAATCAGAGCCCAAAATCACAAAAAGCAGTACTAGTTTTCTAGGCAAAGAAATAGCCAAAACCATTGATTTTAAAAATATTCACATCTCACTCGCATTTCATCCATTTGTACATCATAATATGTTTTCAGAAAGTAAAAAATGAGTATATTATGATATTGTATGTTTCAGGCCCTAATATTTGACCAGTAATTTTTAAAGCGCGGTAAATAGAAGCAGATTTTCATCTAACCATAGTGAAAAACTGCTAATCTTTAAAAGTTCATATCTCACTAATTGTTAATCTATTTTTTTTTAATTATAATATGTCTTTGAAAAGTTCAAAACGAGTACAATTAGAGACCAATGCTCTACCATGTTGGGTATTAAAGAGAAAGAGACCTTAGGAAAATACCTAGGCTTTCTCATGTTGCATACCAAACCCACAAAAGGGAACTTCCAATTCATCCTTGGTAACATGAGGAAAAAGCTTGCAAGTTGGAAAAGTCATGCCCTAAACATGATAGCCCAGACTGTCTTGGTCAAAATATCCTTGGCCGATATTCCCCCACATATGATGAGTTACATCAAAATCCCTGAATCAATCCACAAAAGCATCAATAAAATTACAAGGGATTTCATCTGGGGTTTAACTGATGAAAAAAGGAGGATGCATCAGCTAGGATGGAACACCATTACCAAGCCTAAAGGCCAAGGGGTCTAGGAATCCATAAGAGTGAAGCCAGGAATAGAGCTATTTTGAGTGGGCTAACTTGGAGGGTCAGTAAGAACCCAGATAAACTCTAGGCTAAACTCCTCATAAAGAAATATGGGAACCACCTGAGAGAGCCAAGAGAATTGTCCCTAGAACCTGGACAAATGTCAAGAATGGCTGGCCAGACACCCATGATGCCACAAATGGATTGTCAACAAGGGGAACCAAGTTAGGCTATTTGAAGATTCCTAGATCCCAGGCCTTAAACCTATCAGACATTATATAAAGGGTCCTTTGAGGGATTGGGAATACCTCCTAAGGGTTCAGACCTTAAGGGTAATAATGAATGAAACCTGGAACATAGCTCTTTATATTACTAGCAAGGGTAAAGAAACCATAGATCCATGGCTGTCCAAGCTCTTTGGGGATATATGGAAAATGGACAGCCCAAACAAATTAAATACCTTTCTTTGGATCCTCTTGCATGGTAGAACCCTTACAAATCATAACCTAGCCAACAGAGGACTCAGTATTTGCCCAAGCTGCCCAATATGTCATCATCCAAAGGAAGACATAAATCATATGTTCTTCAAATGCCATTGTGCCATTGAATTCTTGAATGTGACCAAGCTTAAATGACCTAATCAGGTCATCCCACTTCTGGACACCAACTTTTGTGCAGCCTTTTGGCAATTTGCCAAATACAAAAATTCCAACAAAATCTTTCCTGCGGTGAGTTCATACCTTATTGCCTTTGGCAGCTTTGGCTACTCATGAACGATAATACCTTCAACCATAGTAGAAATGTGGCTAACTTTGACAAAGAACTTGGACGGGCAATGGAATTCTCCCTCATTACAAGAAGGAACTCCCACAATCAAGGGATACAGAGGACTATCTATGTCAAATGGGAACCACCGAACCGCGACATCATAAAAATTGAATTTTGATAAGGTAGTACTAATCACATCCAACATCTCAGGTATAGGAGGTGTCATTAGAGATAGTAATGGTAGTTGGATACTAGGTTTTTTAAAGGGAATCCCATACGCATGTCCGTCCAAGCTGAACTTGCTGCACTATCTAAAGGAATCCAGCTACTCACCCCTTGCTTCTACACTTGTGTAGGTTGTCAGCCTGGAGAGTGAATAGTATTTTCTAGATCCTCCGAGGCTTCCAAGAGACGTAGAGAGGTAGTTGTTGTTTAACCATAGAAACAGATGTAAAAGAGATTATTAATGTGTTTCTTCATGGTAGCCCTCTATATGACAATATTATTATTCATTGAAGGTCATTACTGAACCAACTGGGAACGTGGGAGTTGCATCACGCATACAGGAAGCAGAACAGACTAGCTGACAAACTCGCTAAGGAAGATGGCCGAGATGTGACCCAAAAGTGTACTAATGCAAATAGTGTACCATGCAGCCTCACTACAAGCCATGGTTTGAACTTCTAATATTTCTAAATATCTTTCTTTACCAAAAAAAATAATAATAAACTTTGATCAAAATATACCAAAATAAAAACAACATTATTAGAAACTTATCAAAAAATCCGCCAACTAAAAAATTTTCATCTTACACACATAAAATAATGATCTCAAGGCAATTATTTAACCATGCTCTAATATCAATTATTAAAAAAATAATGAAGGAAGAACAATGAGTTGTGTACCTTTTTGATTCGCAACAGTTGTTGTTGTTGCTACCAGGTGAATCTGCCCCAAATCTTCTTTGATTTCACTAGAATCAAAACTGATATCTACAAACTAAATGTCCTTTTTGTGTGTGTTGATGAATCTAGAAAATTAGGATCAATGTCCTTTCTCTGATTTTTTACTTTTTCTGAAATAGCACAACAATGGGAATAACATTCAAAAAATTAAACCATTTCAACAAGTCTTGCGGGAAGAGTAATGAATGAAAAGTATCAAGCATGAGACCCAAATCAATACAATCAAATAATAAAAATGAAATATTTACCAAACACTAACCAAGAAAACTGAAAATACACACAAATATATGAAAAAATACAAAAGAAAAAAGGGTTACCGAAGAGTAGCATTTTCTGGACAGATTTGGTCATTTCTTGTTGGTCTGCTTATTTTTCTGGTGTCATTTTGGAGGGGAAGGCAGTGGTTTAGTTGGATGTTGTTGGGTGATTGTTTGGTGGAGGAAAGAGGAGGATGCTCAGAGGTTTTGGTGGAGGAAAAACTGGGGAAAATTGGGCTATTTTGGAGTGGTTTCAGGTGGGTTCGGCGAGGGGGTTTTGGTAGCTATGGAGGTGGTTGAGGTTTTTCGGTTATCTGGTGGGTGATTCTGGACTGAAAATTGGGTGGGAAGAGTGCTGGAGGCGTGGTTTTGCTGTCTTTTTTTGGTAAGCTACTAGAAAGATTTGGTGGTTATTAGGTCAAAAATGGTGGTGTTCGAAGGCTGTGATGGTGGTTCCTCGAAGGAGTTGAGGTGGTGAGGCAGTGAAGAAGAGGAGTATGGGGGCTGCTTCATCTATGGTATTGAATGGTGGCAGCCATATAGAGTGGCGGTTCTTTTCTTTTAGGAAAGATAAAGATGAGATATTAGGGTTTAGGATTTTACACCAATGTAAAGCGTTATATATAGATACCTAAAATTTTAATGAACTCAAAAATAAGGGCCCAAAATTTTGGGCCAAGTAAATACTAACATACAATTTTTATCTGTACAAAAAATAAATTATTTCACTGTATTAAAAAATGCTAAAATAAATAAAAACAATTATAACCAACCATATATAAAAAAATGTAATTGATGCAAAATGACGATTTAATAAAACTAAAAAAATATTTTAAACTATTAAAAAATAACCATATAAAAGTATGAACTTTTTAAAAAGTTTATCAAAATTGGGTGTCAACAGTTGTCTCTTTCTTTGGATATGATCGATGAAAGAGATTATGGACAAAGAAAGTTAACGAATCCAATTTTGACAAAACACATAACTGTCAAATTTTTCCCTACTATATGTACTCCCATGATCTCCAATATCGACTTATTGCGTCCTTCCTAATGTATGTACACTTCTGCATTGTAAACTCTGAGAAAGCTTGTTAGTAACAAATGGAACATAAGTACAAAGATAATTCATGCGAACCTGATTTAACATGTCACGCTGAAGGAGATGACGATCCATTTTCACATGTCACATTGAAGGAAGTGACGCTCCAAAAACAATTTAACTTGTCATGTTGAAGGAAGTGATGCCCCAATAGTGATTTACTTGTCTCGTTAAAGGCAAGGGATGGTCCAATAATGATTTTAAATTGTCAAGTTGAAGGCAAGTGATACTCCAAAATAATATAATTTATCACATCGAAGGAAAGTGATGCTCCAATAATGATTTCACTTGTCGTGTTGGAGGAAAGTGATGCTCCAATAATGATTTAACTTGTCATGTTAAAGGCAAGTGACGATTCAATAATGATTTAACTTGTCATGTTGAAGGCAAGTGATGCTCCAATGATGGTTTAACTTGTCAGATTGAAGGCAAGTGATGCTTCAATAATGATTTAACTTGTCATATTGAAGGCAAGTGATGCTCCAATGATGATTTAACTTGTCACGTTGAAGGCAAGTGGCACTCCACTAATGATTTAACTTGAAATATAAAAGATAGGCTACACACATTTTTTTGAAAGGACAATTCAATGAAATAGGCATCTCATGCTGATGGGATTAGCCTAATGTCGCATCATTTAAAACAAATAATCATATTTCAAAAGGAAAATGCAACTTAAAAAAAGAATTCAAGAATATCTTTAAAGATTTCTAAAAAACCAACAATTATGCTAGATTTCTTTTTTTTTTAAAAATATACAACCTTGACTACAATTAGTACCAGCAGTTAGAAGAGGGTAAAATATCTCTTATTTCTTTTTTTAACTGGAGTTGAATTCAAAGTAATTCACACATATTCAAGTGGTACCTTAAACATACTTGAGTATCAACAAGATTTGTTCATCTTACTTCAAAGAAAGGTTTTGAATTATACCAATCCTCATGTACCAAGTGCCCTCACAACAAAGAAAGTCCTATTGTATACATGTATAAAGTATTTGATTTAAGAACATTTTGCAAAAAACGCTCATGCTCAAAAAGATGTTCAATGCATGCAATTGTGATACCATATGCTTAGACTTCATGTAAGTCTCCACTAATATGAGAATATTTAGAATCAAATCATGTAGGACTAGTTATTGACTTGTAGTGTAGATTAGGGACAGGTAGGATATTGAACCACCCCAAAAATATGCTTCGGAATGCTCATAATTGTAATTTTCATATATCTCAAAATTCGTGCATGATATAAAAAATCTGACTTCATATTCTAGATCAGGAGGAAATTAAGTAGGAAATGGGTATAATTCGGATTTTAAAAGACCCGTAGCGAAAAATAATTTTCACTAGTTTTTGAAAAATAGTGTTTTTCGTGCCTAGGCCGCGACTCTCTTGGGGTGCGGAGCAGTACAAATTTTGCCTTCGCATTGGGTCCATATCGCGGACTAGAAGCAGACCAGTGTTGCTTTTTCCTTAATTTTCCTATGTCAGCCAAGGGAATTAGGGTCATAGCCCATGCCCACTTATGCGTGAAAATACCCATACTTAGCTATTTTTTTAAACTTTATATCGATCATTCAAAACCCTCACACCTCTCCAAGACTTAACCAAATATTTCTTACCAAATTCAAGGATTTCAAGCTTAACTTTAGAACTCAAGGATTCACTTCAAGCTCTAAGTTTCCTCCAAGATCATCTCAAGAAAACCCAAGTTGAAATTCAAGGATTTCAAGCTTAACATTAGAACTCAAGGATTCACTTCAAGCTCTAAGTTTCCTCCAATCTTATCTCAAGAAAATAAAAGTTTAAGGTATGCTAGTTTCATCCATTGGGTCCTTTCACCCATGGAGCCCAATCCTCCTTTTTATGAAAATTACATATATTCAAGTTGTATTACTTATGCGTATCTCTTATTATGAAATATGAGCATGATTTATGTTGGGGTTTTGTCAAGTATTGTTAATTACTCATGAATATCTATTTTAAGCCTACACTATGAGATGATCTTTGTTTATTGAAACTATGCATGTTTTGAGCTATGAAACTATGATCTATTATAAGATTTGATGATGGATTTCAAGGTACCCTACATGAGGGTTTTACTATATGTTGGTGGGTTAATTTTAATTGAGTTTTCTCACATTATTTCACTCTTAAATTGCATGATTTTGAACAAGCATTAAAAACCCACCAAGTGTTTGATAAAATGTCATGTCAAGAATTTCTCAAGTTTTTAATGATCTATTGCATGATTTTGCAAGTCTCGGTTGTTGATGAGTTATTGAGTTCTTATGCTAAGGTTTATGCTCGTATGAATTGTAAGGCCGACTAGATGGTTATGAACTATGTTAAATACCTCACCCTCATGTACGAATCAATACTATTTACTATCTTATACTCACATGAAGGAGTTATGAACTATGTCGTATGCCCCACCCTCATGTGCGATTCGATATTATGTATTATCTCATGATTAATTACATGTAGGGGTTATGACCTATCCTATATCTCCACCCTTATGTACTATTCATTATCTCATGCTTACATGTAGGGGTTATTACCTATGCTATTTCTCCACCCTCATGTACTACCCATTACCAACTAGAAGGGGTTATGACCTATGTTACATCCCTCACCCTCTAGTACAAGGTATTTGGATGATCTAATCATGTCACTTTATTGTGTTAAACAAGTTATGCAAGTATGATTATTTTCAAGCATATCAAGGAGCTCAAGGAGGCCAACAAGGGGGCGCTCCACGACATAATCAGTTCTATGCTCTTTAAGGGAGGCAAGGAGGGGATAAGCATATTTCATCCTACACATTGGTTACACATGACATATTGATCTTATGTTCATTAATTATGATTAAGCATCTTGTTATTATGTCTTATGATTCTTGTTGCATCGCATCCTGCATATTAAGTACATGCAAACGTACTATCAAATATTTTATGCCTACAGATATTACCGTGTAGGGACCGGAGCACCATTTGATCATCCTCCATGTGTCTAGTACAATCCTTTGAAGCAAGCTTTGGTGAGTCCTCAAGTCCGAGGACACTATATTTATTACTCTTGTTATTTTGAGGCTTCTTTATGTCGAACATTTGTTACTATAAGGGTGAGCCCAAAAAGTGTCTTGGCCCCACGTCCATTCTACGTTAGAGGTACCGTTGGATATTATGATATACTTATGCTTGAGTTTGACATTTTAATTTTTTAATAATTATCAAAGACTTTTCTTAGTCCCGCTTCCCTTCTTATTATATCTCTTGTTATTTTTTACTTTGCTTTCACGATGAAGGATGTGTGATTGATATGCTAAGAGGCGTTTTGGGTCCCATCGGGTTCCCATTTACCATGTCATATCTAGCCCCTAGGCTTGGGTTGTGAAAAACTTGGTATCAGAGAACTAGGTTGTTAATGGTCCTCGAAAATCTAACACACCGCATCGATTAGAGTCTTATTCATGGTTGTGAAGCGTGCCACAACTATGACTAGAAGGCTTTGAGGTGTTTTAGGAAATGTTTTACTTCTTCATGATCTATATCATTGCTTTAGATGTAAGATAATGCTTTTTCCCCCCTAACAAATGTTCTTTGCTCTTATAGATCATGCCGCTACAAAGGGGAAGACCAAGGAGGGCCCATGCATCTGAGGTGCAACCGGCTTACCTCGCTCCTCAAGCTCCTCAAGATGGAGGGGCTACCGAAGTTGAGTTCCAGAATACCATTACTATGTTGGCCCATGCTATGACCAACCAATTGAATCAAGAGGCCCAAGTTCCTCATGCTCATACTCCGGCCTCAAGAGTGAGGGACTTCACGAGGATGAACCCTTCAGAGTTCTATGGGTCCAAAGCGGAGAAATATTCTCAAGAGTTCATTGATGAGGTGTATAAGGTGTTAGCTATTATGGGGGTGAATTCAGAGGAAAAGGCAGAACTAGCGGCCTATCAACTTAAAGGTGTGGCTTAAATTTGGTTTGTTTAATGGAAGATAGAGAGGGGAAATCACGATGTTATTCCTTGGGGGAGTTCAAGGCCACCTTTCTCAACCGATTCTTTTCTATTGAGTTGAGAGAGGCAAAAATGATGGAATTTATGAACTTCAAGCAAGTTCCATGAGTGTAAGGAAGTATGTCCTCAAGTTCAACAAGCTCTCTAAGTATGCTCCATATTGGGCGGCCGACCCTAGATCAAAGATGAACAAGTTTGTATTGGGAGTGTCCAACTTGATGAGTGAAGAGTGTCATACCACCATGCTAGCGAGTGATATGGACTTTTCCCGGCTCATGACATATGCCGAACAACTCGAGGTGGAGAAGCTTAGGAAGAGGAGAGGTGGGGAGTTCAAGAGGGCTCGATTTGAGGGTGGTTTCCAAAGTGCTAAGGGTGACCATTTCCAACAAGGTCATAAATTTCAAGGCCAAGGGTCCTCTAGTGCTCCAAGTAAGAGATTTACTAATAATAGGATGGTTAACCCAAAGTTCCAAGGTGGCAATAATGGGACGAGTTTTCAAAAATCCCAAAATGTGAAAATCATCATCATGGTAAATGCTTAAAGGATTCAAATGCATGTTGTGGGTATGGGAGAGTAGGCCATAAGTTTGTCGATTACCCTTATGTTCGAAATAAGGGCAAAGATGATCCTCCTCATGGTCAAGGTGGTCATATTGATCAAGGAGCTCAAGGAGGCCAACAAGGGGGCGCTCCACGACATAATCAGTTCTATGCTCTTTAAGGGAGGCAAGGAGGGGATGAGGTGCCCGAGGTTTTTTATTTTGATGTGCATGCTTTGGTAGGTCCGGGTGCCACTATTTATTTCATTATTCCTTTGTTCCTAATAAGCTTAATATGTGTTCCAAATTGTTATGTTAACTTTTTAGGTGTCTATCCCCATGGTGAGTCTATTGTTGCTAGAAAAGTTTATAGGGGTTGTCCCATTTGTATAAGTCTTGTCTTGTGATTTTGTTGAACTTGGCATGGTGGGATTTGAGATTATTCTTTGGGTGGATTGATTACATACATATCAGGCTTCCATTGATTGTAGCACCCATAAATTTAGATTCCAATTCTCTAACGAATCTGTACTTGAGTGGGAGGTTCTAAAGTGATAGTAAAGGTCGGTTCATTTCTTGTCTTAAGGTCCCAATTGATCTCTAAAGGTTGCATTTATCATCTTGTAAGAATTAGGAATGTTGGACCTAAGGTCCTTCCTATTGAGTCAGTTCCGGTGGTCAATGAGTTCTTGATGTCCTTCCCGGTAGGGACTAGTCATTTTTCTAAGATTAATCTTTGGTATTTGCCTGATTTGGATTTTGATCAAGGAAAGTGGATTCCTAAACCTTGTTAAGTTTACTTGAATACTATATTTCCTTTGCTTGTGATGTAAAATGATTGGGTAATTGTTGTTGAATGTATTGAACTTGGTTTATTGTGAGAATTGATGTAATTGTGGATTTCTCTATGATGAGAAAGTGAATGTTGAAGATTGATATGTATTGACTTGTGATTTGATATTGAGAATCCCTTGTGATATATGAATGAGAAATTGTGGATCATGTTATACCTATTTGTAAAAAGTATTGGAGATATTGTTGTTGAGTTTCACTTGTGGGTTAGAGAATTTAGTATGAGCTTGGAATCGGACCCGTGATATTTAGATATTGTTGTTGAGTTCCACGTGTGAGTAAGAGAATTGATTACAAGGTTGGAATCAGACCCATCATCATACCTTTTATATTGTGATGTTAATAGGATATGTGGTGTAGAAAGTTTTCATTATTTTTTAAATGACATAAGTTTTACGATCATTTCATATATGATAAATATACTGAAAAATTAAATTAAAATCATAATTATGATAAATTTAACGAGACCTTTTGGTCCAACTTCGAAACTTGACGAAGGATTTTACTCATCCCCACAAGGAGCCAATGCACTTCCAAGGACTTGATATGGGAATGCAAAACCATGCTCCTTTTGTTGTTCTGCCACACCATCAAATTCCTTCATTTTGGCATGCAGGATCTCGCTCAGTTATGGAAGCTCAAGAACTCCGAGTTCTTCAATCGGAGTTTTTAGCATCCTTTCGATGTTGATATACTTCATCTTTCTTTCCATGGTTAAACCTCTAGTTTGAGGAAGTAGAAAGTTAAATTGGTCTAGTGACGCTTTTGAGATGAGACAAGGACATGAATATTTGTTCATCATGAGATTGAAGCTGACGGACGAAAGTGCAGCAGACAAAATTAATGATGTGTCTGTGAACATTGTCTCTGCTGATGTTGTAGCATATATATTGCTAGAGATGAAATATGTGTTAGATTCGCTGAAAGTTGGCAAAAGAAAAGTGATCATGGATGATTCCATAGATGCTAGTGGCAATGCTGTGATGTCAATAATAGTATGATTAGAGAGGATTTCATCTACCTGATATAGAAATCGAAAACATCAATAAAGGAAAGTAATCTGCAATTGGATATGCTCGTAATTATAAGAGTCCCATAATGGATAAAAACTACTAATAACAGAACACCTCTATTACTCATAATTATTGTGATCTAGACTGACTCCACTAATCTTCCTATGATCTTCCTAGTTGACTTCTAAATAATAGCAACAAGCAATCCGCTAAGTAAAATTCAGTAAGTTTAGGTGTAAAAATAAATAAGTACATGTGATGATTGTCATACATGAAAACTATTCTCTTTCGTAGCCTACTTTTAACTGTTGTTGCCTTATCATTGTATAGTGTTGGAATTGTTGAAGGACAATAAATTAAGAAGAGAAGGATGAGAGAATGGAGCATGGTTAGGCAAAATGTAGAGTCTCCTTCCGACAAAAGTTGCACTTGAATGTACAGTCCTTGAAAATTGCACTTCTCATTTCATTTCACTGTTTGAACTTTGAACAGAACATCTAACCCAAATCTGTATCTATATGCTAAGAGATGGTTGATTTACCAGAATGGGTTTGAGCTTTGATTTTGTTTGTTTCTTGGGGCAAAACTTCAAGATGAATAAGTTGTCTTTAACCAATCTTTTCTGTAACTGAGACTTTTCTCTTTGAAAACTGATTTAGTTGTACTACTTCCATGAAATTAATTCCTTTCCTTTTTATAAATTATGTCCGATTGAAATTACAATTTCTATATGTTGGTGTTGCAATGCTTTTAACAGGTTTCTTGCTTTCTGCACGTCAAAAGTTGGTAATACTTTTCGACTTTGTATTTACATTCTTTAAATTAATGAGATATTTATACTCTTTGTCATTGAAGTTGGTCACTTTTAAATGAAAACTCAAGAATTAGTATATTTTGGAGCATATCATAATCTTGAGCATTTTTCTTGTATGACCTAAAGGGTACAAACTCGATAGAAATAAATTGCTTATACATGACAAATATATATTGTGTTAGTACGTCATAGCTACCACAGGAATTCAATGACAAGTATAGAAGATGTAGAGATCCGATGCTTACCTATTAGTAAGTTGAAGAAATATGCAAGAGAATGGGTTATCAAAGTGTTAGTCATTCGACGTGGCTTAACAAAAGAGTACAAAAATGAAAACAACGAGGGTATTCATTGGCAACTAATATTTGTTGATGAGGAGGTACCTCTATTTTAATAGTGTATTATATTCACTAGTTAATATTATCCTGTATTTTAAGACTCTTATGCTTATACATCTTGCTACAGGAAACAAAAATGGAAACAACTCTTTTCAACCAAGACGTTCACACATGGAACCAATATTTTGAAGTGACTCAAAGCTACTACATTATAAATAAAAAATTAAATGGTACTAAATCAAACTGCTTATAGGTGCATAAGGACCTCGATTCAAAGCTACTACATTATAAATAAAAAATTAAATGGTACTAAATCAAACTTCTTATCGGTGCATAAGGACCTCGAATTAGCATTCACCAACAACTTAGAGGTTGTAGAAGACAAAAGACAATTTAAGACTCAACAATTCTTTAATGGTTCTATCTCATTTAATGAAGCCAAAAAGATCACTGATGGGATTTTCTTCAGCACACTCCTATAAATGTTTGTTATGTCTTACACATATAAAATTAATTTACATTTAATAATACATATTTCCTTCAAATGTGGTGTGTATTTTAATTAAAGTTATGGCAATAAATGGAGAAGGATGAAGCATAAGGTGAGAAGTAATCGTTACACACGACATGTAAGTTCATAAAGCATCCTTGGAATACACCATTTCACATGAAAAAAGTTTAACCATAATGTTAGCCAATTTTACATGTATAGTATGATTGCAAAAACATGGCTTGTTGGGATACTTAGTTGAAAAAGATGGAGAATTATTAGAGAGCCTTGAATGTGATAAATCAGTGCTTGTCTTTTGTGATGTCAAATACTCTGTTTATCAAGGTATAGATCCCCTTAAATTTTATATTTCAAAAGTATTTGAGACTATATAAAGATATGATTGAATTTATTATTCCTTCCACAATAGGAGATTATGTACTTTCTATGACTGATCCTATTAGTAGTTTGATGATCAATCCATCGTTTGAAAAGGCCAACAAAATACAGTAATGGTAAACAACTCATCTTGCCTCATACTTACTGATAACCTCTCCCACATGGTAGGTATCTGATGTTTTTCTTAATTTTTTTAATTTTATAAATTATAGAAATCAGAACATGAAGGTACAGAAGATTGACATAACTTTAATGCCAAGCAAACTAATGTGAACAGCCCACCAAGTGAAAATTACTGATATTTTGAACGGATCACTTACCATGGTGGAGGTACCTTCCTCTGCATAGTATATGTATCAATGAGTACTAAATTTATATAGTTGAAACATATTGAATCGATTGTAGCAATTTACATATAGGACATGTACTATAAGTTCAATTCCAAGATTACTGCTATTGACAATACCAATGAACCATGCCATTATGCTTGCAAGAAATGCTCAGAAATGCTCCAGGTGAGTAATTTTTATAAAGAGTACTGCAACTTATAGCTACTGTAGGAGTGAAGATATTGGTTATGAGGAGAGATAAAGTACACAAATCTCAAAATATTATATACTAGACCAAAGAAATAAAGACTTAATGATAAAATCATCGAATATATTTTACTTATAGGTATCAAACAATTTAAGTATTGTTGATTAAATGTTGAAATGTGCTTTAGATATCGATTAAAGATTGAGGTCTCCGGTGAGAAGCAAAATCTATGTACTACATGTTTGATGCGGCACAATACTTTTTGGGTTGCGACGTGAAAGAGTATGTTCAATCTACATTTAAAAACGTATAACACTTAGTAAATAAAACATCACCTAATATTAATAACATTACCTTATGTTTATTGAAGTACTAATATATAAGGTTGTTTGATTCCACCGAAAGAAGAATCTCTATACTATTGCAAGTTGGTATTAAGTAAGGGAAACGAATTCAAAGACAAAAACAAGAAGCAAGAGGCCCAAAAAAAGTAAAGATAAGAGCATATAACAACATCAGATTAGTGAAAAGATGCAAGTGATAGCTACATAATAGCTGATGTTGGCTAAAAAATCATTAAAGTTGAAAGTCAGATTCAAATCCCGATAATAAGATAGAGAAACGAAAGGATCTCAAAAAGATGGCACTGTAATTGATAACATGAATAAGAACGTTGTGGGGATACATGAAGTTCAAAAACATAAGATCCCACATGAAAGTGACAATGACACCCTGATAATTCATCTAAAAAGAAGAAGGACCAGGAAGGTTGCAGAAGAGAATGTTGCGACACTACCGATGAAACATAAAATCAAAATGGAAAAGAATTAATACTTTAACTAGCAATATTTATGATCATACTAATTTTAATATTTATAAGTTCACCAATCATGGCTTTCATGATTAACTTACTTTCTTATACATAAATGCATTTGATTTACCGATTCGCTAAACATTCAATATGTCCACAGTATTTCATCAAAATAGGTCAACAACCCTCTTGTGCGGAAATGCAACTTCATTCAATTGAAAAGCCACAATTGCATCCTGCACCATAAGTATTCATTCGCGGTACATTAAAAATTTTAAACTAGAAAACAGTAGGTACCTATTATCTCTATATGGATAATTTATTGAAAAGTTTAAACTAGAGAACAACAAGTAGCTATTTCGTGTATATGGATAATTTAACAAATGTTACTAATGGTTCCACTATGTTCTAGATCACAGGAGAAATACATACGTGCTTTGGGACAAGAAAAGACAAGTGTTGCACCAACAATCTTAAATTTCACTCTAACAAATCAGAAAATGACACATGATCAATATCGAGGTGTATATAATATGTTGTCTACTCATCATATTCCCAAATTAAACCTTACACTTGTGCTCACATAATTTGTTGAAAAATTTAAACTAGAGAACAACAAGTAGCTATTTCGTGTATATGGATAATTTAACAAATGTTACTAATGGTTCCACTACGTTCTAGATCACAGGAGAAATACATACGTGCTTTGGGACAAGAAAAGACAAGTGTTGCACCAACAATCTTAAATTTCACTCTAACAAATCAGAAAATGTACATACGTGCTTTGGGACAGAAAAGACAAGTGTTGCACCAATAATCTTAAATTTCACTCTAACAAATCAGAAAATGACACATAATTAATATTGAGGTGTATATAATATAATCAATATTGAGGTGTATATAATATGTTGTCTACTCATCATATTCCCAAATTAAACCTTACACTTGTGCTCACATAATTTGACAGGTGATGAAGGCAAATCCATTGCTTCTACATATAAAGCAGAAATCCACGCCAAAACAATAACAAAATATACATGTAAGATCTCATAAGATCCCCGAACATATTCTAGTGTTAATCAATGCAGCTTCATCTCTCTTTAAGAACCACCGCTACAGTGAA
>DF368458.1:0-12469 GCA_000787875.1 Solanum virginianum
ACACTAGAAAAAATTATGATTATCTGGTTAAACTAAGTTAGGAATTCATGGGGAACACAATACTCTAGTTACTTCTCTCACTAATTTCACAACACATACTTCTAGCGTAGGTTTATTTTCTTGCAATTACAAACCCCCATCCCTTTAGGAGATAAGTAGGTTAATTTATTCGACTTGCTTGCAATTACTCCAAATTTGAACATATTCCCTGTAAGATTTGACCCTAACCTTGGTTAAGTTATATATCTTAATAACAATAACTTAAACCTTCAAAAAGGAGGAATATCTTGGGCGACATTAAGATTTTGGCACTGTTGTCAGGGAATACGGCTTAGACTAGTTTAATTTAAGTAATTTGGGAATTAATTTTTGTTCCCTCATCTTACATTTTTGTTATTTTTCTTTTGTTACAATATGTAGGTGTAATGTGTGCACAATACTGATAGTCGAGGTAGACCCTTGACTCTGTTTGACCATGATATCCAAAAGACACTACAAAGAAGCCCCAAACATTGCAAACAAAGAAGTGAATGCAACAATGAATTAGAACAATAATAATAATAACCCACCACCACAAGATCTTCAAGCCACGACTAACACATGGAATCAATACCAGCTTGATCCTATGGCGATGGATGTCACTAGAGCTATTATGTTACTTCCATTATCGAATTATATAAAGTTCACCATTTCGAGTGGGTTACTTCAAATGCTGCAAAATTGTGGGTTGTTCAAGGTCTTACCATTAGAGGAACTATATAACCATCTATACAACGATGTTTTCATTTGCCAGAGTATGATGGGAAGTCAGAATTTATCCATGGATATAGTTGTGATCCATATGTTCCCATTGTCTCTGACAGGCAATGCAATACTATGGTTATTTGAGCACCTATAGATTTCAATCACTAGCTAGGAAGAAATGTAGAAGGCCTTTTTTGAAAAGTTCTTTTGAAGGTCAAAGAAGCTAAAATTGAAGGACCATATCAACAACGTTGAGCAATTGCTTGGCAACGCTACATGGAAGAGGTTCAGAAAGTGCCTAAGAAGTGTCCCTAACCACAAGATCGTGGATGATGCCTTGGTGGAAATCTTATATCGAGCTCTGGGTGAAAATAGCCAAGTTGTTATTGACACTATCATGGAAGGCTCATTTTTAGATCATCCATTTTCAAAAATAGCTAAAAGGTTAGAGAGAGTGGCCATGTGTAACACCCCATATCTTACAGTACTAGTACTATGCAAATGAAACATGATATGACTTTTCAAATTAGCACCAATTTTAAAAGTGCTTGAATCTCAAATTAGAGGGTGACATGTATGTTTAACGCTGAGAGGGGCAAGTGTAAATAAGTTTTAAGTCAAATTGAGGAGATCACGACCTTAAATAAGGTGAAAGAAGTGAGGTGCTTGTAGGACTTAGGAAGCTAGTAGGTGAGTCACCTACATGCTTAGCTAAACTATGCTAGCTAAACGAAGATGAGACCCGATGCCAAATCTGTCCAAGCCCGATAATGAATAAAGTTTATGTTAAGAGTGTAAATATAGCCCATGTTTTACCATCATAACTAGACAATATGTACAACCTAAGATGAATAATAGAAGTTCCCAAGTATATCACAACCCACTTGACTAATTGGGCCCAAGTTAAGTGAAGAGAAATTAGGAAAATGGGCAGCCAAGGCCCATCAACCTTGAGACCCATTTAGGCCCAAGTGTGAGGTCCAAGCTACTGCATCACTAGCTTATTAATATATGTTAATATGTGGTCAAAATCTCAAGAGAAAGTCGGCCAAAGAGACCCTTTAAAAGGGCTAAAAAATAGTCCCTTAAGTCATTTCACTTTGGAACAATTTTCAGCTTTCCTAAATACTTTCTTTTACTCTTTACTTCACTTCACAACACAGCAAATAAAACCCTCTAGGGTTCTTGAAGGAAACTTCAATCTTGAAGGCTAAGATAAATGGAAATATCCATGTATTTGGTATACTTTTCCCATGAAAAATAAGAAATATATGTTAGTTATGCTTGTTAACAAAAGTCGGGCAGCATGTGTTTAGAAAGTTGCTGCACACTTGCCTTTTTTTATAGTGACTTTTGTATGGTTTGTAGGCTGGATTATGAAGAGAAGTTGATGTTCTTAACATGGTTTAAGTTATAGATATTAATCTAAAGTTGCTGCCACAATTTTGTTTCACTTAAAATCGAGTTTTATTGTGCTATCTTAAGTGTGATTTTGATTGGAACTTATGGGTTGATGGATGGAAGGCTATTGCATCACATCCTTCATGACTACTTTGGGAGTGTTTTAAGGCCTTTTTTATGTATAGATGTGTTGAGGAAAGTTTGGTTAAAGTCCGTATATTTTTGACTTGTTGACGTCAAGATATAGGGAAATGGCGTAATGTTGTGCTACCTGGATGCATGTAGTGGGGAGTTGGTGTGTGCTGTGAATTATGGACTATTTTCAGAATGTTAAGGACCTAAACTAGGCTGTATACACCATGTATATAGAATGGGTAGTAGACACATATGCTTAGGGGTGGAAAGGATGAAATAACGTCATTGGGTCGATGCTTATTGGTTGCTGCCCGAAGTTTATTTTTAAATTAGATTGGGCTCCCAAGACATGTTTAGTTGTTACTAATGCTTGTTTTATTACTGACACTAATGTAGATCACTACTTGAGAGAAAAGGAGGTTACTTCGAGGTAATAACGAGGTCATACAATGAGGTATGTAAGGCTACTCGATTTCGTATTACTTGGCATGAAATCTAGATACATACGTGGATACCAAGTTACATGGGTTTTTGTTGCTAAATAAAGTTCACGAGTTGCTTCATCTCATACACATTTCATTATTTGTGTAACGTACTCTTTTCATTGTCATATTGTCTTATATGATTATTTACATGTAACATGCTACATCTACAGTCCCACAACTCCAATATTATGTCCACCAAAAGAATCATCTCAAAGGTAATTAAAAGGTAAAGTATATTGCTTATTGATGGGTGGTAACCCGAGGGGTGGAATAATCACCTAGCCAGGGTCGATCCTATCACGGGGGGTAGCCCAAGGGGTGAAAGAAAAGGCCTAGCTAGGGCCGATCCTGATACAGATTTACCACTGATCAGCTAGTCATTTGTATTACATGTTGTGCACAAATAGTAATAAAAAGAACATAAAGTACATGATCCCATAGTATAACTAAAGGTAGTCTCTTATCCTTACACTAGTGCATAGTTTCATTTGTGTTGTTGCTTCATATATAGTATTTCCTGCCTTACATATTCTGTACATTATCTCGTATGCCGTCTTCTGCTTGAAAAAAAAAATTGTAGACTATGTAAATTAAAGTGTGGTGATGTCTCATACTTTAGCCACCGTGGCCTCAACGACCTAGCCATATGCATTTCCTTTTGCCTTGTTATTACTTTTTACTTTCTTAAAGGCATGTTAAATGAAAAAAACCCCTTATAATTTGTATAGAAAGCACGTGGATACAGGTTGGTTCTCCCGAGCCTTATCAGTAGCAGGTGCCAGTCTGCCTTAATGGGACTTTGGGCATGACATCAAGACTAATCATGTATGGGGGACAAGACACAAGTCCATAACCAAAAACTCATTCTTAGTTAGTACTAATTCAGTGCAAGCAAAGATAAATGAGGAGATGATGCAAAAGCTTGCACGAATTAGTACAAATATGGAATTATTGGTGAAGCAGAGCAAAGAACATGTGAATGAGTAGCTCATAAACTTTCACGAGCACCCATATACGAGGAGCCTTATTATGGGGAGGACACTTGCTTCGTCACTGATTAGATGGTGGGTTTTTGGACCAGTATCCAAGGGTGCAATCAGGACTATTGGCGCCAAGGTCAAAGAAATCAAGGTCAAAACTTTAACTGGAATGGCGCCTTCGGAGACAACAATCAAGGAGGCTACTATGACAGGAATAGGGGCTAGGATAGAGATCTGATTGGGGAAACAAAGATAGTTAAAGAAATGATCTGTATATGCCACCATATAATTGAGACTCTGGTGCTGGTAGCTCTTGATTGAGGAGATATTCAACTTACTACTGAAGAAGGCTGACACTCAGGATGAGACCTTGAAGGGGATGAAAGCTGACATCTCCAGCATTAATCAGAAAATCGAGTCTTATTCTATTGCTTTGAAGCACCTGGAGCAATAGTTTGGTCACATGTTGACTCAATTGAACTAGTGTCAGAAAGGTACATTGGTAGCAACATATTCACAATCCCAAGAATGAGAGACAGTGCATAGCAGTAACGACACATAGCGGCAAATAGACCATTAACCCTCTGATGCTAATTAATGATGATGATATTTGGGAGGAGATGGTTGAGAGCAAGGATGGAGAAACTGGAGATGCTCATGCCAAGGATGGGGTGAGTGATGCAGCTGTGATGCCACAGAAGTTAAAACCCATTCCTAAACCTCCCCCTCCTTTCCCTCAGAGACTCAAAAAGGAGGAGAAAGATAAATTTCAGCACTTCATCTTCATGTTAAAGCAACTCTCTATCAACATCCCTCTCATTAAAGCATTAGTGAAGATGCCTGGGTATGCAAAGTTTATGAAGTACTTGTTCACCAAAAAGGGGACTATGAGCCAAGGGCTTTGTCAAAAACTTCAGCATTGCAATGTGATAGAAACAAGGTCCTTAGTACAGAAGATAGAAGATCCCAAAGCATTCACCATACCCTGCACCATTAGAGATATTGAATCTCAAAAGGCATTATATGATTTAGGCGCCAGCATCAATCTAATGCCTTTTGTAGTGTTCAAGAAGTTAGTGTTGGGAGCCCTTACGCTAGTAAATATGTAGTTGTTGATGACTGACAGCACAATAAAGAAGCATGTGGGAATATTGTATGATGTCCTTATCAAAGTGGATAAATTCATATTTCCTATAGACTTTGTGCTCATGGATTGTGATGTTGACTTCGAAGCCCCAATCATCTTAGGAAGGTCGTTCCTAATCACTGGACAAGCACTAGTGGACATGGAGTTGGGTCAACTCAAGTTCAGATTAGGTAATGATATGTTCATCTTCAACGTCTTCTAGCATACAAAGAAAATGATGATCTGAAGGTAGTCTATGTCATTAAGAATATTGAGGAGGTGAAACCAGAGGTACCAATTGAAGAAAGACTGGGTGTCAAAACTCTGGAAGCAGTATTAATGAATTTTAAGAGTGACGGCAACCTAGACTATGGGAAGAGAGTAAAAGCTCTAGGAGTATTTGGTTTCTCTATACATCAAGCCAAACTTGAACTGGACTTGAAAAATTAAGAGTCACAACCTGCTAGACCATCCATTGAGGCGCCACTAGTGTTGGAATTGAAGGCTCTTCTAGCCCATCTGAGGTATGTGTTTTTGGGTACTAATAACACTTTGCCTATTATTGTTTCTATAGATCTTCATGACGAACAGATGAATACATTGATCATGGTGCTCAAGCAGTTTAAAAAGGCTATCAGATGGACAATTGCTAACATCATTGGCATCCCACCTGGGGTGTGCACTCATAAAATTCAACTTGTCAAGAACTATAAACCGAGTATTGAATACCAAAGATGCCTCAACCCACCTATGAAAGAGGTCACGCACAAGGAAATCATCAAGTGGTTGGACACAAATATGATATATCCAATCACTAAAGTGAATGGGTGAGCCCTATCCAGTGTGTTCCAAAGAAGGGAGGTATCAATGTGGTCCCAAATGCTAGCAAGAAGTTGATCCCCATGCGACCAGTCATTGATTAGAGGGTGTGCATGGACTATAGAAATCTCAATACGTCAACTGAAAAAGACTACTTCCCAATCCCATTCATGGACTAGATGCTAGACCATTTGGCAAGAAAGGTCTAGTATTGCTTTCTTGATAGTTACTTAGGCTACAATCAATCTCTATTGCTCTAGAAGACCAAGAGACATGATGTTCACACGTCCCTATGGCACCTTCATATTTAAAAGGATGTCATTTGGGTTATGTAATGAACTAGCAACATTCCAGAGATACACGGTTTGCATTTTCTCAGACATGGTGGAAGACACTATCAAGGTATTTATAGATGACTTTAGTATGGTTGGAGACATTTGAATATTGCTTGAATCATTTGCATGTGGTGCTTCAAAGATGTTAAGAATGCCATCTGATTCCTAATTGGGAAAAGTGTCACTTCATAGTAAAGGAGGGCATTGTGTTGGGGCACAAAATCTCTATAAAAGGCATTGAGGTAGATAGAGTCAAAGTGGAGGTGATTGAAAAGCTTTCTCTACCCATCTCTACCATTTGTCAAGGGTGTGAGAAGTTTCCTAGGCTATGCAGGTTTTTACAAGCGCTTTGTAAAGGACTTCTCAATGATTGCACACCCTTTCTGCAAACTACTTGAGAAGGATGTTAAGTTCATGCTTGATGATGCATGCCTGAAAGCGTTTGAATGGTTAAAGCAGAAGTTAATATCAGCTCCTATTATAGTTGATCCAGATTGGTCAAAGCCCTTCGAGATCATGTATGATGCAAGTGGGGTTTCACTTGGTTTGGTGCTAGGACAGCATGAGAGAAGATTCTACATCTCATATATTATGCCAGCTAAGCCCTAAATGCAGTACAGAAAAGCTACACTATCATGAAGTAAGAGTTAGTTATAGTGGTTCTTGTGTTCGAGAAATTCTAGTCTTATCTTTTGGAGACCAAAGTCATTATACATATTGACCATTCAGCATTTTGGTACTTAATGGTGAAGAAGGATGCAAAACAGAGATTGATTCAATGGGTACTTCTTCTTCAAGAGTTTGACTTTGATGTGATTGACTGAAAGGCAACCAAAAATTTAGGTTGCAGACCACCTATCCAAATTAGAGAATGAGGCCATGGTAAAGTTCAATGATGGGGTGGAAATTAATGATCCATTCCCTGATAAGAGAGTGCTCATAGCATCTCATGACATAATACCATGGTTTATAAATTATGCAAACTATTTGTTAGTGATATTATGCCATTAGACTTGACTACTTACTAGCGCCACAAGTTTATCTGATGTGAGTAAAGCATTTTTTAGGATGATCCGTATGTGTTTCGTGGGTATAGATGGGATTATTCATCGCTGTGTTCGTGAGGTCAAAAGGATTAGTATTCTAGAGATATGCTACTCATCCTTAGTGGGTGGACATCATAGTGGAATTCTGATAGCAACGAGGTCTTGCAGTATGGCTCTTGGCCAACCATCCACAAAG
Source organism: Solanum virginianum (assembly GCA_000787875.1). Lineage (NCBI taxonomy): Eukaryota > Viridiplantae > Streptophyta > Magnoliopsida > Solanales > Solanaceae > Solanum > Solanum virginianum. The sequence continues at coordinate 7,268 of DF368458.1, forward strand.
ATGCCCATGACTATGCCAAAGCTTATGATAGATTCCAGAGGGAAGGTGGTGTTTCCCAAAAGCACGAGCTCCCTCTAAACCTCATTATGGTGATGAATTATTTGATGTTTGGGGAATAGATTACATGGGCCTATTTGATAGTTCTCATGAGAATAAGTATATTTTAGTGAACGTGGACTATGTATCAAAATGGGTGGAGGAAGTGGCACTCCCCAATGTCACGACCCAAGCCTATGGCCTAGACATAACACGGTGAATGTGAACCTGATGGGACCCCAAACAAGCCTCTTAGCATATCATTTACACATCCTTGGTCGCGAAAGCAATTAAACAACAATAAAAGAGTATAAATAAGGATAAAGGGACTAAGGGAAGTCTTTGATACTAAGGGAAGTCTTTGATAGCATAAAACATAGGATACTCAAGAGTTAAGATCATAGCTTAATTACATCTCTTTTCCAACAACACCTCTAGCATAGATTGGGCGGTGGCCAAGACACTTTCCAGGCTCACCCTTATCATACTAAAGTTCAACATAAAGAAATGACATAAGCAAGAATAACATAGCTAGCGTCCCCGAACTTAAGGACTCACCAAAGCTTTTATTCAAGATGTCAAATCTAGCCACATGGAGGATGATCGTGAGGAGCTTCGGTTCATACATGGTAACATCATGTAGGCATAGAGTATGTATTAGTACGTTTGAATATACTAAGTATGTAGGATGCAATTTAACAAGGGATAGGCAATATAGTCAAAATGCATAATCATAAGCAAGTGATAGTATATTAACAACATGGTATGCATGATCAATGCTTGAAGTAAAATATGCTCATATAGAACATAATACTTCGGTAGGAAGAGACCGTATGCATATAACTCAAGCAATCTTTGCTTGAACTCCAAGGCTTGCCATCCTCTTGGAAGGTGATTGAGGTACATACCCCTCAACAAAGTAGTATGGGCTTGCCACCCCTGAAAAAGAGATTGAGGTACATACCCCTCAACAAGGTAGTATGGGCTTGCCACCCCCCGACAAGGCGATTGAGGTATTTACCCCTCAACAAGGTAGTACAGGAATGCCACCCCAGACAAGGTGATTGAGGCTTGACACACCCTCAACAAGGTGGGCATGCCACCCCCCAACAAGGTGTCCCCGACAAGATGATTGAGGCTTAACACCCCCCACCAAGGTGTGGTCATCTTGCAACACCAAAGATACTTTCAAGAATTCATCACATACATACATTCCTTTCGGCATCATAAAGTCACTTGACTTATAGGCCATGCAATAGATCATTTATAACTCAAGAATCCTTAAACGGATGTTTTATCAAACACTTGGTGGATGTGTAATGCTAGTTCAATATCATGCAATTCAAGAGTGAAATCATGTGAGAAAACTCAATGTAAATCAACCCACCAACACTTGATAACACCCCCATGCAAGATACATTGAAACCTCTCATCAAATCTCATAATAGATCATAGATTCATAGCTCAAAATATGCTTAAACAGTCAACATTTCATGAAACCCCAACATAGTTTATAGTAAAATTCATGATAGGAGATACCCATAGACAATTCAACTTGAAAACATGCAATTCACATAACGAGGAACGTTGGGCACCATGAGAGAAAGGACCTAATGGTTGAAACCCACATACCTCAACTTTGGGGATTTCCTTGATGATGATTTGAATGAGAACTTGAAGCTTGAATGAAATTCTTGAGATTCGAAAATGAGTTTTGGACACTTGAATTTGGATGAAATATTTGGCTAAGTGTTAGAGACGATTTTGCAAATGTCTTGAGTGATATGGGGTTGAAAATGACTAATTATAGGTGTTTTGACGCATTGGAGGGCATGGGCCCAAGACCCCAAAGCCTTAGGCACAAACAGTGAAACTAGCAATAAAAATACATATCTACATGCCCCTGGCACGGATCGACACTAGATAAGCAAAATTTTGGAAAATGAAATTTTACTACAGTTACTCTAAAATCGGGGTTATACCCATCTCCCGCTCAATTTTGCCCCCTGATAACGAATATGAAGTCGGATTTTTGATATCTCGCATGAATTTTGAGATATATGAAAATTACGATTATGGGCATTTCTGAGGCACATTTTCGGGTACTTTTTAGGGCGTTTCAATATCTCCCCCTTGGGAACATTCATCCCCGAATGTCAAAGAACTGTACATAAGAAGAGTAATCATGAAGAAATCAAACCCAACAAGAATGCAATAATGCACTTAAACAACATTTTCAAAAATCTCAACATAAATGTCAAAAAACCACAATTAACATACATATGAGAAGTAATCAAGATGATTTCAGCCCAACATATGAATGCAACAATTTATTTAAATATCATTTTAAAAAATCTCAACATGAATGTCACAAATCACCATAAACTTGCCAACATAAACATGAATGCATGCAAATGACATAAGGGTTGAAACTTAAGACTTGAAATCACATAGGAGACTTAAATTAGTACCTTAGGCTTGAGTAGAGTGGAAGAGATATGGGTATCACTTTTGCATGTCCGCCTCGGCTTCCCATGTGGTACTTTCAACTTGTTGGTTCCTCTAAAGGACCTTAACGGAAGCTACACCCTTGTTCCTCAACCTCTTCACTTGTCTATTCAAAATTTCTACCTGGACCTCTTCGTATGTCAAATTGTCTTCAGCAACACCCATAACATCTAAAGGCACAATAGCACTTAGGTCACCCACACACTTCCTCAACATATGCAGATGGAAGACCGGATGAACCATATTCATATCATTAGGCAACTCCAACTCATAGGCCACCTTACCAATCCTGGACTCAATTTACCCTTTTTACCAAAATGAACCACATCCTTCATAGGTGAGACCTTCAAATAGATCTAATCACCAACCTTAAATTCAAGATCCCTTCTCCTCACATTGGCATAGGATTTTTGTCTACTTTGGGTTGTTTTTAATCTTTCCCTTATTAACCTTACCTTCCCCATGGCCTCTATAACTAAATCCAACTAGGGATCTACAACGTCTACCATAGAGAGTCTCAAAAGGAGTCATACCAATACTTGAATGATAGCTATTATTGTAAGCAAACTCAATGACTGGAAGATATTCATCCCACCCTTAAACTCCAAAACACAAGCTCTAAGCATATCCTCAAGAGTTTGGATAGTTCTTTTGGGTTGGCTATCCATTTGAGGATGAAAGGTCGTACTAAGCTTTACCTTGGTACCGAGACCACTTTGGAAGGACCTCAAAAAGTGAGAGATGAATTGAGCACCACTATCCAAAATGATAGACAAAGGCACCCCATGCAATCTAACCAACTCACAAATGTACAACTTAGCATAATCTTCGGCACCATAAGTAGTTTTGACCGGTAGGAAATGGGTCGACTTTGTCATTCTATCAAACACAACCCAAATAGAATCAAAATGCTTTCTAGTCTTAGGCAACCCGACCATAAAATCCATGTTAATTTCCACCCACTTCCAAGTAAGATTCTCTATTTATAGACTAGGCCACTCGGCCTTTGATGCACAACTTTCACTTGTTGGCAATTATGACAATCGGATAAAAATTATCACGATCCAAGCCTAGGGCCTAGATATGACATGGCAAATGGGGAACCCGAAGGGAGCCGAGAAAAGCCTCTTAGCATATAATTACACATCCTTGGTCGCGGAAGCAATAAAACAACAATAGAAAATATAAATAAGGGAAAAAAGGCTAAAGGAAGTCTTTCATATTATAAAACATCAAAAGAGTCAAACAAAGTTAAGTTTATAGCATCATTACATAACTTGTCTAACAATACCTCTAAATATAGACCTTAACAAAGGCCGAGACAAGCAACCGGGCTCACCCTCATAGTCAAAACATACTGTAAAGGAAAGAGAGTCTTTATATGTAGCATAAGATCACAGACATTGTCCCTGAAATTGAGGACTCACCAACTTGCTTTGTGGAGATAGTATTATCCACAGGAAGGATGAAGATGATCGTGAGGAACTTCAATTCCTACATGGTAACATCATGTAGGCATAGAGTATATGTTAGTACGTTTGAATGTACTAAGTATATAGGATGCAATGCAACAAGTGATAGAGGTGATTGAGATATCAACCTCTCAATTAGTTGATGGTGGTCTCACCCCGTCATCTATGGTGATTGAGGTATCAACCCCTCAATTGGTTGTTGGTGGTATCACCCCTAAATTGGTTGATGGTGGCTCCACCCCGCCATCTATGGTGATTGACGTCTAGCACCCCCTCAACTAGGTGTGGTCAGCTAGCAATACTATAGATACTTTTCATTAAATCAACACATATATACCATCCTTTCATCATTATAAAATCATACAAGTCATATGACATGTAATGGATTAACAATAGCTCAAGAACCCTAAATCGGACATTTTATCAAACACTTGGTGGGTGTGTAATGCTAGTGTAAAACCATGCAATTAAAACCATGAAATCATACAAGAAATCTTGAAGTAAATCAACCCACTAACACTCAGTAATACCACCTTGTAAAATACGTTGAAACCCTTAATAAAAACTCATCATAGATCTTAGATTCATGGCTAAAAACATGCATAAACAATCACACTTTTACAAAACCGCAACATAGTTCATAGTCAAATTCATAGTAGATGACCCATAAGTAAAATCAACTTAGAAACTTGTAATTTATGTAAAAAGGAAGCTTGCGCACCATGGGCGAAATGACCCAATAGTTGAAACCCACATACTAAGAGCTTTGGGGAATTTCTTGATGAAGATTGAGATGAGAACTTGAATCTTGAGTGAAATCTTTAAGATCTGGATTGAGATTTGGCACTTGAATTTTGAGTGAAATATTTGTCTAAGTATTTGAGAGAGTATTGGGGAATGTCTTGTATGATATGAAAGTGAAATATGGCTAACTATAGGTATTTTCACGCATGGAAAGACTTAGGCTCAAGACCCAAAAGTCTTGGACTGAACAACAAAAACTGGGCAAAAATAACATAGAGGCGTACCAGGGGCTCAGAAACCTCTCTAGAAATCGCATTTTGCAACAATAACAACAACAACATACCTGTGAAATCCCACAAGTGGGGTCTGGGGAGGGTAGAATGTACGCAGGCCTTACCACTACCTAAGTAGAGAGGCTGTTTCCTGGGAACCCTCATCTCAA
>DF368457.1:643-15138 GCA_000787875.1 Solanum virginianum
TAGTCAACAATCCCTTGGATCAATCACAAGTTAACAATTTCCCAGTTCTAGAATTAAATTCCCTTATCAAAATTCCAACAAACACATTCTTGTCCAATTCTTGAAGCCTTGAATATTTGTTTTGTACGCCAAATTGTGTCTACGATATTATCTTGGTTTCCAAACCGTTAGAACGTTGGCACAAAATCTTTGAAATCTCCAGAAAATCACAACAGGGGTTCTTGGCTCATAATTAATCCAACGTACCAAAATGTGGGTCCTAACAGCAAAAATAACCAAACCAAACCAAACCAAATAAATATATATAAAAATAATATATAAATATTTTGTTATATTTTAATTAATTTAAATCTTTAACTTTACCATATATATTTGAAAATTCGTTTGTTAGTGTTTCAGAATATGATTTTCTTGCACCACCTTCCCCAGGTAGTTATTTGATTGTTGAGCTTCGATTTGTTTTATGAAGATTTGATCTTCGATGTATAATAACTTTAGTCTTGTTTAACTAAATTACTTTATTTGTGTATAATAACTTTAGTGTTGCTTAACTAAATCATTTTGTTCGTATAATAATAACTCTAGTACTATTACTTGATTGAATCGACAGTAGCCTTTGTGGCTTATTCATGTACTAGGTGTTTGTGTCTATCAAGATGTGTATGCCCTCAACAAAAGTATTACTTTTAAACCGAAAAATAAAAATAAAAAAACCAAATCGATCCAAACCGACGGTTATTTTTTTAATTTGGTTTGGTTTTAGAAATTTTAAAACTGACTAAATTGGTTTGGTTATGATTTTAACCAATAACCAATCCAAATAGAACCATGAATATCCTTAATAATCAGCACTAATATACTACGAGTAGCCCATGGAAATCAGGAAAATACGTTGAAGATCACTTAATGTTACTTCTTGGTTCCACTGTGCTACTTCTTAGTTCCATTAATGTTATTAAGGGGGACAACAGGGAAATGCGTTGAAGATCACTAATCAAGGCATGATCCATAGAATACAATTTATGAACAAATCTTGAAACTTTTAAAGAGGCACAATAAACCATAAAATTATAATATGTCTCATATCCTAGTATATAATATTATACGATATATAATAAATGGATTGAAATGAATTGAGTTGAGATGAGTTGAACTAATAAATGTGTGAGTTATTAACCCACTCAAATTTCAATGAATTGGGAGGATTGAATGGGTTGCGTTTAATTCTGCTGCCCTAACTATTTGTTAGTATTTTTCGTTCCTCGTTTAATTCCGCAGTTGCATGCATGGAAAGTGCTATCCATATGCTGCTGCTCCTATAAATATAAGCACACTTTGTTCTTATTATTCACAAAGCTAAAAACGATTAAACATGGCCATCACTTTCTGGACTGCTCTAACCTTCGCGATCACTCTTGCCCAAATCACACTTTGGCTGCAAGGGGAAGCAAAGTCTGGTAGATTTAGCATTGAGCTGATCCACTAATCTTCTAGGAGGTCGTCTGCTTCTCATTCAACAGATTTGGTTAACAACTTAATTGTAACACTCTCGTGAAATGATGAAAATACCCCTAAAATTGACCTTGTGCCTGACATGTCTTCCTTTGCTCTGTGTGCAAATCTGAGACCGAATTTGCGACCAGTGCGAAAAATCAAATTGGAAAATGGTCTCGACTCGACAAAAACTCAAAAAAAAATACGAATTGTTTTTTTCAAACAAATTCTGAAACAGTGAGGTTTCAGCGTTCGCTCCGTGACACGGAGAGAACGCGGAACCAGACTTGATGGTTTTTTGAAAAATTTACGAAAAGTGAGAATTTGTGAAAAAGTGAGAAATAACACTAGTGCACGTCGCCCACTAGGATATTTCCGGAGCAGATTTGTTCATCTAATGGGGAGGGGCAAATTTCTACTTTTTCCACACTCCATATCCTAAATTAGTCCATTTTTAAGTCTTAAACAGTCGCTAAATCGAATTTCTACCCTTTCATTCTCTCAAAAATAAGAAAACCTTCTCAGAACTTCAAGCATAGAAATTCAAGAACAATTAGGGCGTTCAAGATAATCTTTTCAATCTTCCAAGAACTCATTCCAAGGTATGTAAGGCCACCTAAAAAGTATTATTTTGATAATATCCTTAGAAATAGAAGCTAGTTTTATCCATAAACTTGCAAGCATTAATTGATACTAAATTCCTGTAACTTTGTAAAGTATGTTAAATTTCATGGAAAATTTTATAGATTCTTGATGAACATTACGATTATTGATCTCTATAACATCCAATTCAAAAATTGTTATTAAGTTTATATTCAATTATGATCAAGATTCATTATTGTTGATTTTCTTGAAAATCTTGATGCTAATTCAAGAAAAGAAAAGATTAGTTGAGTACATTTAAAAGCTAAGTTCAAGAGTGCATTTTAAAGATATATTATCACCTATTAGCTAAGAATTTGGTATGGTTTGAGTCACTGAGTTGATTCTAGTTTCCAGTTAAGTTAAAGAAGTTGTATGCGAAAGCTATGTAGTAAGCTAGGCTAAATCCCCCAAGAAAGCCAGATTTCAAGAATTTATGATCATATGAGTAAGAGCTATATAAAGTATTTTGGGAGTAGTATTGCGCACCTATATGGGTGAGAGTAGAATAAATTACTCAAACTCATAAAGTATGTAGCCAGCATAGGATAGGATTGTACGATAGTACCTTCCTCTTTAGCCACTGAGATGGCCTAGTTTTTGGATGGATACACTCCCCTAGTTATTCATCCCCTACCCCGGCAAAGTACGACACAACTCTGGTAGCGTGGGCAAGATGCTGTATCACCACGAAGCTCTTAGCGGTGGTTGTCGATTAGAGAAACTCCCCAATCTAAGAAATTAAATTTTATGTATCAGTTTTCAGCATGTTATTTTCAGCATACCATCTTGTATGATTATTGCTATGTAATTATGAGTTATGTTTATGTCTTTTAAGAAGCATTATAATATACTGTTTAAACATTTTGGCCATCTTACATACTGTACATTCCACGTACTGATGTCCTTAGGACCTGCATTGTTTTATGATACAGATGCAGGTGACAGAGTTCCTCAGCAGCCGCTTTGTTGAAAACCTACCAGCTTTAAGATTCTTGGTGAGACCTCTTCTCATTCCAAGGCTATATGGTTTATGTTTCTTTACAGTATTTACTTTTAGTTCTGGCTACTTGGGGCCTGTCCCAGTAGTCCTTTCAGACAGTTGTAGTAGAGGTTTCATGTACTATGAGTCAGCATTTTAGTTTCAATTCATTCAAACAGTATTTCAGACTTTACCTTCAGTTATTTAGTCTATTCATAAGTTAGTTTGATACTTTAATAGTTTTTCCCACTATAAATAAGTCTTCCGCTGAGTAAGTAGTCAGGCCAAGTTGGGGACAGAAATAGTTTTCGAGTGTCGGTCACGTCCAAGGTGTAAGCTCGAGGCATGATAAACTTGGTATTAGAGCACAAAATTCAAAAGTCCTAGGGAGTCTATGGAATCGTGTCTAGTAGAGTCCGTATTATGGGTGTGAAGCACACCACACCTATAATAGGGAGGCTACGGGACATTAGAAAGTGTCATCCCTTTTCTTGTTATTCCTTGTCTCATGGTTTAGAGTATATCTCTGTAAAGTCCCTTCTAACTCGTGCATTCACACTGTGTTTTTCAGATCATGCCTCCTTGCAGAGCTAATGGACTAGAAAGGGCAGAGGACGCCAAGCCAGAAGGAATGCAAACCAGCTGGGTCGAATCCCTGAAGAGCCTAGAGGCCCAGTTGTGCCTGTGGAGTAGCCACAACAAGCTGACATATCTAACGCTGAGCTTCACCAGGCCATTCAGACTTTGGCTCAGCCAGTCGCTACTCAGGGAGGTCGTCAGGGAGATGGCAAAAATGATGGGGCGAATACCGCCAGGTTTCGGGAGTTCTTGAGGATGAACCCACCAGAGCTCACGGGGTCCAATGTGAAAAAGGATCCTGAGAACTTTATTGAGGAGCTTCAGAAGGTGTTTCAGTTAATGCGTATAGTTGATGGTGAATGGGTTGAGTTGGCTGCCTATTAGCTTAAGGGGGATAGCTAGACTCTGGCTTAACCAGTGGAAAGCGAGTAAGGCAAATGGGGCTCCAGCTATTACGTGGGCAGTATTTGAGGAGGCCTTCTTGGGCCAGTACTTTCCTAGAGAGATGAGGCAGGCTAAGGTGAGAAAGTTTCTGAACTTGAAGCAGGAGAATATGAGTGTACAGGAGAACAACCTCAAGTTTACTCAACTGTCCCGTTATGCTCCAGCTATGGTGGCGGACATGCGCACTAGGATGGATTTCTTCGTGTCTGGGCTCTCTCGAATGACTAAGAGAGAGGGCAGAAATGCGATGTTGATTGGGGACATGGATATAGCCTGTTTGATGACGTATGTACAACAGGTAGAGGAGGAAAATATGAAGGATTGGGAGGAGTTCAGAAGTAAGAGGGCCAAGACATCAGGCCAGGAGTCAAGTAAGAGAGGGACTGGAGGTGGAGGTCACTCATCTTTCCAGCCTAAGACAGCCAAACCAGCACATTCATCCACTAGTGCACTGGTATCGAGGATAAAAATGAGCAGGGATCATAGCATCGCAGGTTCTGGGGCAGCCAGTCACAAGGTAGCGTAGCTCCAGGATCAAACTGCTATCCTACTTGTGGTAAGTGTAGTAGATCTCACCACGGAGAGTGCCTTATAGGCACAAATAGTTATTTCAAGTGTGGTCAGGTGGGACATTTCTTGAAGGATTGTCCTATGGGAAAGCAGAATATGAGGGACACTAGATCGCAGACAGTCTCTTCAATACGCAGGGTAAGCCACCTCATAGGGGTACTGCAACAGGGACAAGCGGAGGCACCAACCGCTTGTATGCCATGGGCACCAGACAGGAGCAGGAGAACTCACCAGATGTGGTTACAGGTATGATCAAAATCTTTACTTATAATGTCTATGCATTGTTAGACCCAGGAGCCACTTTGTCATTTGTAACCCCATATGCAGCTGTGAAGTTTGGGGCTAATCCAGAATGTCTTCATGAGTCTTTCAGCGTTTCTACTCCTATTGGAGAGTCTATTTTAGCCCAAAGAATCTATAGGGGCTGCCCAGTCTCTGTTTATCATAAGACTATTGTAGCTTATTTGGTGGAGTTAGATATGGTAGAGTTTGATATCATCCTAGGCATGGATTGGCTTCATACTGGGTATGCCTATGTAGATTGCAAAACTAGAGTAGTCAAGTTTCAATTCCCTAACATTATTGGCTTCATGCTGGGTATGCCTCCGTAGATTGCAGAACCAGAGTAGTCAAGTTTCAGTTTCCTAATGAACCACTCTTAGAGTGGAGAGGTAACTTAGTCGTTCCTAAAAATCAGTTTGTATCATATCTCAAAGCTAGAAAGTTAATCTCCAAGGGGTGTATATATCACCTAGTCAGAGTTCAGGATTCTCGTGCCAAGGCACCATCTCTTTAGTCTATCCTAGTTGTGAATGAGTTCCTAGAATCTTTCCTGAGGATCTGCCCGGAGTCTCTCCTGATAGGAAGATAGACTTTAGGATAGACAATCTTCTAGATACTCAGCCCATATCTATTCCTCCATATGTATGGCTCCTTCGGAGCTAAAAGAGTTAAAGTCACAGCTGAAAGATCTCTTAGATAAGGGTTTCATTAGACCAAGTATTTCCCCTTGGGGTGCTCCGGTTCTTTTCGTATGTAAGAAGGACGGTTCTCTTCGGATGTGCATAGATTACCGTCAGTTGAATAACGTTACCATTAAGAACAAGTATCCTCTTCCCAGAATTGATGACTTATTTGACCAACTTCAAGGTGCTACCTATTTTTTCAAGACAGATCTTAGATCTGGGTATCATTAGCTTAAAGTTAGAGAGAAAGACTTTCCTAAGACAGCTTTCAGAACCTGATATAGTCATTATGACTTTTTGGTTATGTCCTTCGGACTGACAAATGCACTAGCAGCTTTCATGGATCTTATGAACAGGGTATTGAGGCCATACCTAGATATGTTTGTTATCATATTCATAGATGATATTCTGATTTACTCCCGTAGTAAGGAGGAGCATGTAAACCATCTTAGAGTTATCCTCCAGACCCTTAAGATCAACAACTATATGCTAAATTTTCTAAGTGTGAGTTCTGGTTGGAATTTGTGGCATTTTTGGATCACATTGTGTCTGGTGAGGGTATCCAAGTTGATTCCCAAAAGATTGAGGCAGTAAAGAATTGGCCAAGGCCTATAACTCCTACTGATATAAGGAGTTTCTTGGGCTTGACGGGGTACTACAGATAGCTTGTAGAGGGGTTTTCTTCTATCTCAACCCTATTGACTAAGCTGACTCAGAAGAAGGCTAAGTTCAAATGGTCAGAAGCTTGTGAGAAGAGTTTCCAAGAGTTGAAGACTAGGTTGACCATAGCCCCAGTCTAGGAAAATATGGCTAAGTTCAAATGGTCAGAAGCTTGTGAGAAGAGTTTCCAAGAGTTGAAGACTAGGTTGACCATAGCCCCAGTCTTATCACTACCAGATGGAGTTGATGATTTCGTGGTTTGTTGTGATGCTTCCAGAGTGGGTTTGGGCTATGTATTAATGCAAAGAGGCAAGGTGATATCATATGCCTCCAGACAGCTCAAGATTCATGAAAAGAATTACCCAATGCATGATCTTGAGCTTGCTGTGGCAGTGTTTGCTTTGAAGATCTGGAGACACTATTTATATGGTGGGCACGTGAATGTTTTCATGGACCACAAGAGTTTGCAGTATGTGTTTGGCCAGAAGGAGCTTAATTTGAGACAGAGGAGATGGTTGGAGCTGCTGAAAGACTATGATATGAGTATTCTCTATCATCCAGGTAAAGCTAATGTGGTTGATGATGCTCTTAGTAGGGTGACCATGGGGAGCATAACCCATGTTGAGGCTGAAAAGAAAGAGTTAGCTAAGGAGGTCCACAGACTAGCCCATTTGGGGGTCCAAATTGAAGATTCTGACAAAAGGGGAGCCATTGTCAGAAATGGGTCAGAGTCATCTTGGTGGTAGAAGTGAAAGAAAAGCAAGACAGGGATCCCATTCTCCTCTAGTTGAAGGAAAATGTTTAGAAGCAGAAAGTATTAGTGTTCTCAAAAGGGGGAGATAGTGTTCTGAGATACTAAGGCAGGTTGTGTGCGCCAAATGTTGACGGTCTTAGAGATAGAATCTTGGTTGAAGCTCATAAAGCCATATACTCTATCTATCATGGTGCAACAAAGATGTATAGAGATTTGCAAGAAATCAATTGGTGGTGTGGCATAAAGAAGGACATTACAGATTTTGTGTCTGGATGCCCAAATTTCCAGTAAGTTAAGGTTGAGCACCAAAGGCCTTGTGGTGTAGCCCAGAACATAAAGGTTCCAGAATGGAAGTGAGAGATGATTAATATGGATATCATAACAGGATTACCTCGATCCCGTAGACAGCATGATTCGATATGGGTCATAATAGACAGAATGACCAAGTTAGCTCACTTCCTACCAGTCAAGACGACTGATACAGCTGAAGACTATGCCAGACTCTATGATAAGGAGATTGTTAGGATGCACGGGATCCCTATATCCATTATTTCAGACAGAGGAGCTCATTTTATAGTAGAATTTTGGAAGTCCTTTAGAAAAGGCTTGGTACGAAGGTAAATCTTAGCACAACTTTCCATCCACAGATAAACGGGCAAGCAGAACGAACTATACAGACATTGGAAGATATGTTGAGAGCTTGCATGATCAACTTTAAAGGTAGTTGAGATGATCATTTACCTTTGATTGAGTTCTCTTACAATAATAGTTTTTAGGCCAGCATACAAATGACACTAGATGAGGCTCTTCATGGTAGAAAGTGTAGATCACCCATAGGATGGTTTGAAGTTGAAGGACCGATAGGACTTGATCTAGTCTATCAGCTATGGAAAAAGTGAAGGTTATCCAGGAAAAGCTCAAGACAGCTCAGCGCAGACAAAAGTCTTACACAGATGTTAGAAAAAGATATTTGGAGTTTGATGTAGGCGATTGGGTGTACTTGAAGGTATCTCCAATGAAGGGAGTTATGAGATTCGGGAAGAAAGGGAAGCTCAGCCTACGACATATTGGGCCATATCAGATTCTGAGAAGAGTGGGTAGCATTGCTTACGAGTTAGAGTTACCTATAGAGTTAAGTGTTATTCATCCAGTGTTTCATATTTTCATGCTTAAGAAGTGCTTGCGAGATCCCTCTCTAGTGGTTCCGGTTGATAGTGTGGGGATTAAGGACAATTTGGCATATGAGGAGATTCTGGTGCAGATAGTATACCGGCAAAGACTTTCCTAAGACACTAGTGGTTCCGGTTGATAGTGTGGGGATTAAGGACAATTTGGCATATGAGGAGATTCTGGTGCAGATAGTATACCGGCAAGTTCGTAAGTTGAGGACCAAGAAGATTGCTTCGGTGAAGGTTCTGTAGAGGAATTGATTCATAGAGGAAGCTATATAGGAGGCCGAGGAAGATATGAAAGCCAAGTATCCACACTTGTTCGTTGGCCTAAACGAGGACCTTTAAGGTAAATTTTCATAACCCACCTTGAAGATTTATGTTGGTTAAGTTCGAGAATCTTGTGTTTTGAGCTAGCTTTGTTCGTACAGTTATCATTCGAGGACGAATTATCCCAAGGGGGAGATATTGTAATACCCTCGTTAAATGACAACAATACCCCTAGAACTGACCTTACGCGTAACGTATCTTTCTTTACTCCATTTACAAATTCGAGACCAGATTTGCGACCAGTGTAAAAAATCAAGTCAAAAAATGGTCTCGACTCGAATAAACTCGAAAAAATGCGAATTATTTTTTTCAATTTTTTTTTGAAATAGTGAGGTTTCTGCGTCCGCTCTGCGACGCAGAGAGAATGCAGAACCAGACTTGGTGGTTTTCCAAAAAATTTATGAAAAGTGAGAATTTGTGAAAAAGTGAGAAATAACACTAGTGTGCGTCGTGCACTAGTGTATTTCCGGAGCAGATTTATTCTTTTAATGGGAGGGGAAATTTCAACTATTTTCACACCCCATATCCTAAATAAGTCCATTTTTAAGTCGTAAACAGTCCTTAAATCGAATTTCTACCCTTTCATTCTCTCAAAAACAAGAAACCCTTCTCAGAACTTCAACATAGAAATTCAAGAACAATTAGGGCATTCAAGATAATCTATTCTATCTTCCAAGAACTTATTCCAAGATATGTAAGGCCACCTAAAAAGTGTTATTTTGATAATATCTTTAGAAATAGAAGCTAGTTTTATCCATAAACTTGCAAGCACCGATTGATACTAAATTCCTGTAACATTGTAAAGTATGTTAAATTTCATGAAATTTTTTATATATTCTTGATGAACATTATGATTATTGATCGTTATAATATCCAATTCAAGAATTGTTATTAAGTTTAGTTATTAAGTTTATATTCAATTATGATCAAGATTCATTATTGTTGATTTTCTTGAAAATCTTGATGCTAATTCAAGAAAAGAAAAGATTAGTTGAGTACGTTTAAAAGCTAAGTTCAAGAGTGCATTTTAAAAATATATTATGACCTATTAGCCAAGAATTTGGTATGGTTTGAGTGACTGAGTTGATTCTAGTTTTTAGTTAAGTTAAAGAAGTTGTATGAGAAAGCTATGTAGTAAGTTGTGCTAAGTCCCCCAAGAAAGCCAGATTTCAAGAATTTATGATCATATGAATATGAGCTATATAAAGTATTTTGGGAGCAGTATTGAGCACCTATATGGGTGAGAGTAGAATAAATTACTCAAACTCATAAAGTATGTAGCCAGCATAGGATAGGATTGTACGACAGTACCTTCCTCTTTAGCCACTGAGATGGCCCAGTTTTTGGATGGATCCACTCCCCTAGTTATTCATCCCCTACCCCGGCAAAGTACGAGACGGCTCTGGCAGCGTGGGCAAGACGATGTATCACCACGAAGCTCTTAGTGGTGGTTGTCGGTTATGTTATTTTCAGCATACCATCCTTTATGATTATTGCTATGTAATTATGAGTTATGTTTATGTCTTTTGAGAAGCATTATGATATACCGTTTAAACGTTTTGGTCATCTTACATACCGTACATTCCAAGTACTGACGTCCTTAGGACCTGCATCGTTTTATGATGCAGACGCAGGTGACAGAGTTCCTCAGCAGCCGCTTTGTTGAGAACCTACCAGCTTTCAGATTCTTGGTGAGACCTCTTCTCCTTCCGAGGCTATATGGTTTATGTTTCTTTACAGTATTTACTTTTAGTTCTGGCTACTTGGGGCCTGTCCCAGTAGTCCTTTCAGACAGTTGTAGTAGAGGTTCCATGTACTATGAGTCAGTATTTTAGTTTCAATTCATCAGTAGTCCTTTCAGACAGTTGTAGTAGAGGTTCCATGTACTATGAGTCAGTATTTTAGTTTCAGTTCATTCAAACAGTATTTCAGATTTTACCTTCAAGTATTTAGTCTATTCATAAGTTAGTTTGATGCTTTAATAGTTTTTCCCACTATAAATAAGTCTTCCGCTGAGTAAGTAGTCAGACCAAGTGGTTCGCTTGGGCTAGGAATAGTTTTCGAGTGTCGGCCACGTCCAGGGTGTAGGCTCGGGATATGACATTAATGGTGTATATTTGATAAATTTTTAAATAGGAACCCCACCGAAGTTTCAACTCGCAGTGGTTGACAGCGGAAGTTATATCAACTGGATACAATGCAAGCCTTGTGTCCAATGTTACTCCTAGAATCTCCCCATATTTTACTCATTAAACTCTTCCACGTACAAGACGCTTGTAATTCTCCTAAATGCTTGACAAACGTCTGCCAGGGAAGGCAATGTACCTATTCCGAGAGTTATGTTGATCAAAGTTACACGAATGGTGATTTTGCGTTTACTTTCTACTCTTCACAAGGACTTATGAAATTTCTTTTCCAGAGATTTTGTTTGGATGTGCTCACAAAGCAAAACTTGCCACTCCATCCCCAACGATAACCAGCATAATGGGTCTTGGAATTTATCGGATGTCACAAATTAGTCCTGCTTTTGGAGAAAAATTCTTCTATTGTTTTGTGCCTTTGGCACAACTAGATATCCCAAGCAAACTCACTTTTGGTGAAAATGCTGAGGCATTATTCACCCCAATTATCATGAAGCCGTTCGATAGTTTTTACTACCTAACCCTTATGGGGATATCAGTTGGTGGTAAAAGATTCGACTTTATGACAATTTTTCAAGAGGGAAATATTGTCATCGACTCATGAGCTACCATGACTGTCCTTCCTACATTATTATACAACAAATTCAGAACAGCTATTTTACAAGACATTAACGTGGAACCGATTGTTTATGCCAACTCAACTAACATTTGTTACAAGGATTTGAATGCCTCTGTTGTTCCTCCTGTTACAGTGTATTTTATTGCAGCAGATGTGCATCTATCAAAGGACAATGTAATATGGTCGAGGGGTGAAGGAATCAGTTGTCTAGCATTTCGTCCAACAACCTTGGAAATGTGGCCTAGACCAACTTCATAGTTGGTTATGATCTAAAAAACAACGTGGTATCTTTCAAGGCCACTGACTCTACTAAGGTTGCCTGATTAATTAAATTGTCCCAAAATTTTTAATTAGCTTCTTTCGTATTTATTTTATGAAATTATATATCCCCTCAAGTTAGTTGTGATTTAGATCGAATCAATCAAGTTAGATTAGTTGCCACAAAGTTATTATAACAAAAAAAATAATAAAATAATTTCACTGGATATGTTGTTGTTGTTGTTGTATAGATGATAAATATTATTATTAAATTTGATATTTAATTAAGAATTAATTCAAGGAAGTTCAAAAGTTACTAACATTTTAATTAAAATGACATAATAAGTAATTAAATATTTTTTTATATTTTAATTTATATTAGAGATAAAATCGTAATTCAACTTTTAACTTTGAGGCTTTCCACTTTTAACAATATATTATGTTATTGTTTGAAACTGCAAAAATAGATACATGAATAGAAGGTGGTCATGAAGAAAGATTTTTTATGCATATAGATCATTCGTACCTAAGTACAAATTGGGAATCAGTCGCCTTGATTTGCAATTGCTTAACCATGGTAAAATGAAGAAGAATGATTTGAATTACTTTGGAGCTTTAGAGTAGACTGTAAATGTAAATTGTATGATTTTTTGAGACCATAATGGAGTTACTTGATTATGTGCTCAAAATAACTAATGCATTATCATAAGGGGGACTGTACACAAAATGATTACTAAGTTACACCATAAGAGTGAGATGTAGAGAACATGTAACTTTAGGGAACTGCTAAGGACCCTTGTCCACTGTCCCTTGATCATTGCGTGAATAGATACAAAGGATTCTTAGAACTCGCATATTACTTTGGTATTGATGCATAGTTGAATGATTGATTAACATGTTTTAACACCTCACGAAAGGAGGGTGCTTCAAGTGTCTTGACTTCTTAAGAATGATGTCACATTGTTCTCAAGGTTATTCCTTAGCTGAGTTGGGATGCTTGTTTCTTTGCTGTGCTAGTGCTACTGATGCACACATATTCAGTTTCATCCAGTTTGCTGCCTTTTATAAATTGAAGTGTTGTGGATTTTGACTGTACATATTATCCTGGTCTTGAACAAAAAGTGTTTCCGCAAGGATTCTAATGCATTGGAGTTGGATGCAGCCAGCTTCTGGTCTCATGCTCTTGATGGCGCAGTCTATGTCTCTGAGAATATTTTGATCTTCCTTTTTGCGGGAGTTGGCCTGGATTTATGCTTTAAGCTGAGGATTTTGAGCCCTTTTCCTCCATTTCAGAGACCGATAAAATTTAAATACCACGTTGCCTATTTATTATTTTTAAGTGTATAATGAATATACAGTAAATTAACTTTGTAACAGTTGTTTTAGATAGAATTACACTTGCAAATTGCACCATTCCCTGCAATTATTCATTAATCCAGTAAAATATTGAGGAGACTACTTTCAGCTGCACTTTTGAGTATTTTCCAGACCGTTCAAGTTATCTAGAATAGACATGATTTGGATACTCCAAAAGACTATGACAACAAAAATATTACATGATAAAGTCTTCCAAATGAATGTGCTGCGGCTAAACCTTGTAATAATGACTACTTGTTCATGGTATTTACAACATTGAAACAATATAAGTTAAACGAACTATATATCTTCCAATTCCTAAATAGGTTAGAGCATTGAGATTCATTAAGGGGCAACGTCTAAAGAATGATCTCTTCAACAAATGTCAAGTGTCATCAACTGGAGCCGGTCTCAGTCTAATAAATCCTGAAAATAAGAAAAATATCTCGTTATTTGAAGAAACGAGGACAATGATCTGTTACTTTTCAGCATCTATCCATCCAGACTTAACAAATAAACATTATGATATAACCCAAACATAAAGTGAGAACCTCATAACCATCCGACCGAAAGCTCATAATAGTTGGTTTCTTAGCAGAAACAAAAAATGATTTGCTGCGGAAAAAGACCAAACTGGAAGTTCCAACTAATATAAGGAGTCTTGATCCTCTTTGATTCAGCCAAAGCTCTCTCTAAATCAGACTGTGACAATGGTCTTGGTGCCTGTCAGAATAAAAAGCACAGATATTTGATCTATGACATGCATACCACCATGTGTGACTTTGCAGGAATAGCAAGATCATAATAATCAAAGAACAAAACAACTTGCGGAAGTGTGTGTGCAAGTATACACAGAGAAAGAGCCACCTGTGATGTCTCTCCTTTCTTCTCATCTTGCAAATACTCCCTAAGAGCACTAAAGCCAGTTTGCTTGCAGGCTTCAAGAATGTCTGAACCAGTGTATCCCTCACACAAGCCAGGAAGTTGATCAAAATCAATGTTATCTTCAATTCTCTCACCCTTCAAAACTACCTTCAGTATCTTTATTCTATCACTGAGAGAAGGTTTTCCGATCTGAAATGCTTGGGAAAAACGT
The DNA here is from genome assembly GCA_000787875.1 of Solanum virginianum. Lineage (NCBI taxonomy): Eukaryota > Viridiplantae > Streptophyta > Magnoliopsida > Solanales > Solanaceae > Solanum > Solanum virginianum. Next base: position 14,703 of record DF368457.1, read on the forward strand.
CTAATTATTGCCTCATCAAGATCACTTGGGCGATTGGTTGCTGCCAGGACCACTGCTCTAGCATTATCTGTGGAGAAGGAAATTTGATTCATTTACCACTCATATTGAGGGAGCTGTATAGTTTGGCATCACTCTTCCCTGTGTTGGAAGCTTTGATCTGCAGAAGAGCTTGGTGTTTCCAATTGTCCATCAGGAATTATGCTTGACGAGCACGAATCAAGACGTCTTCTCTTAACAGAAGCATCCTCCATTTTCTGGCCTAGGCCATCATTACATTCTGTAAAAAGGCTAGAATTTCGAGATTCAACATCATGCTGGACCGTAATGGTTGATTGATCTATCTGTTGAATTTTATTCTCATACACCAGAAGAAGTCCCCATTTCGTTGCAATGTCTGGTTCTATAGATGCCTCGAAGAAGCAATAGTCATTTAGTA
>DF368455.1:0-11480 GCA_000787875.1 Solanum virginianum
TTGACTCTCCATATTATCGTCTTTATCATCAAAATCCAAGCTGTGATAATTTTCATAAATTTGGTTGTGTTTGTTTTGTGCATCTTCCTCCTTCTCAACGCAATAAACTTTCAGCTTAGTCTACTAAATGTGCTTTCATGGGTTATAGTACTTCACACAAATGTTTTCTTCTCTATGATCCAAGTTTTAACTAATTTCGTGTTTCTAGAAATGTTGTTTTCTTTGAGAATCAATATTTTTTTCCTACTCATTTTGAGTCATCTTCTATTTCTCTTCTTCTTACTTTTGAGGATTTGTCTTCTTCATCTAAGAGATTTAATTTGTGTATGAATGACGTCGTCCAACTTTACTTACTTTTGAGGATTTGTCTTCTTCTTCTAAGAGATTCAAACCTGGATTTGTTTATAAACCACGTCATCCAACTTTACCTCATCCCGAAATTGATCCGACACCTGAGACTGCTGCTCAACCAGAATCTGAGATTTCTTCAAGTCCTGCTCCTCTTGACCCTCTTTGGTGATCTACCAAAGTATTTCGTACTCCTAACTAGTATGGTTTCTCCTCTACATTATCCACCATCTCTATTCCAATAGGTTATGCACAAGTAGTGGTGCCAATTGGGCGGGTTGGGTCAAATTTGAACGGGTTATAATGGTAACCCAAATTTGCTTGGGTCAAAATGAGTTGGGTCAAAATGGGTTGAGAAACGGATTATAGAGTGGGTCAAGACCCAACCAGACCCAACTTTTACACAGTTTTATTTATTTTATTTGTTTTTTTTTCAATATTTTAGTACTTAATTAAATTATATTTTTCTTTATTGTGGCTATATAAAACATATCAAATTGAAAAAAAAGTATTTTGAAAATATTTTAACAAGATCTCTCTCGAATTAATTCGGATTACATATCAACCCAATTTTAAATGGGTTGAAATGGGTTGGGTTGAGAAATCTTTCTTGAATTAGTTCGGGTTGCATATCAACCCAATTTTAAATAGGGTGGGTTGAGATGGGTTGAGCTAATAATTGGGCGGGTTAGGGTTGGGTGGGCTGTGTTAATTTTTCCACTCCTATGCACAAGCCTCCAAGCGTGAGTGTTGGCAGAAAGCAATGAAGGAAGAACTTTTGGCACTTAAAGAAAATAACACATAGGACATTGTTTCTTGTCCTTCATATGTCTATCCAATTGGATGTAAATTGGTTTATTCAGTTAAAATCTTGTAACAACCCCAAAAAGTGCCCGAAAATGTGCCTCGAAAGTGCTTGGAATCGTAATTTCCATATATCTCAAAATTCGTGTGTGATATCAAAAAAGTGCTCGTAAACGTACCTCGGAATGTCCAAAATTTTAAATTCCATATATCTCAAAATTTGTGCATGATATTGCAGATTCGACTTCATATTCTTATTCAGGGGGTCATTTTGAGTGGAAAATGGGTCTAACCCCAATTTAAGAGACAACGATTAGCAATTTCGATTTTCAAAAGTTTCATTTCCAGAGAGCTTTTTACGCCCCTGGCGCGATGCGCCATGGGCATGCACTAGTGTAAAAACTTGGTCAGTTTTTGACTTCAGTCCAAGACTTTTAAGTCTTGGGCCTAAGTGTTCCCAAACATGAAAATGCCTATACTTAACCATGTTTCACCCTCATATCATTATAAACATTCCCCAATAGTCACTCAAACACTTAACCAATATTTTACTCCTAAACTCAAGTCTCAAAACCCTCTCGAAACAAAGGTCTATTGTAAGATTTGATGAAGGGTTTTGATGTAAATTGGTTGAGGGTGTTACCAAGTATCTCTTGAAGGTTTTACATTGAATTTTCTAGCATGATTTCACTCTTGCATTGTATAGTTTTACACTACCACTGCACACCCTCTAAGTGTTTGATATAATGTCCGGTTATGGTTCCTTGAGTAATCGAAGGTCCAATGCATGTCTTATGATTTGAATGAATATATGATAATGATATGATGATGAAATGAATGCATGTGTATGTTGCTCTCTATAAAGTGTTGGAATGTGACCATGCCCTACCCAGGGTTTGTGCACCGGTAACCTTGTTGGGGGTTTGTAACCATCAACCTATCGGGGGGTTTATACTCAGGAACCAAGGGTGGTAGAGTGCGACAATCCACCAACCTTATTGTGGGTTTGTACTTAGGCACCAAGGGTGGTAGGGTGCGACGATCCACTAACCTATTGTTGGGGTTTGTACCTCAATCACCAAGGTGGTAGGGTGTGACAATCCACCAATAGTTAATGGTCTCTTCTTACACATGTGTTATGTCCTACATAAGCATGTTTTACTTAAGCACTAATTATACTTGTCATATTATTATTAATCTAGCTATTGTCTATCTATATGCATTTCGACTATGATGCCTATCTCTTGTTGCATTGCATCTTACATACTTAGTACATTCAAACGTACTAGCGTATACTCTATGCCTACATGATTTCACCATGTAGGAACCAGAGCACTGCTTGATCATCCTTTTCCTCCACGTGGCTAGTATAACTTCTATCAAGCTTATTGGTGAGTCCTCCATCGGGGATGTTACTTATGATCTATTTCTATGTATTGAGACTTTCTCTTTTGGCTTATGTCTTGACTATGAGGGTGAGTCCGGTTGCTTTATCTTGTCCCTTGCTCTTATCTATGTAATAGAGGTGTTGATGGACATGCTGTGTATCTATGCCATGAGCTTTGACTTTATCAACTCTTGTTGTTCATGATATAAAAGTGTTCCCTTAGCCCTGGTTGTCCCAATCTACTATTTCTTGTTGTGTTCTATTTTTTCTGTGACCAAGGATGTGTAACGATATGCTATAAGGCTTCATTGGGGTTCCTTCGGGTTACCCATTTGTCGGTCACGTCTAGGCCCTAGGCTTTGGTCGTGATAAAGGTGGTATCAAACGACTAGGTTGTTATGTCCTCGGATTCCAACACATCAAGTTGATTAGAGTCTTATTTATGTTTGTTTTGTACACCACAATTATGAGTAGGAGGCTACGAGACATTCTAGGAAATATTTCCCTTCGTCATGTTCTAAGTCGTGCTATAGAGTTGAAGTAAGCTTTCCCCCCTAACGATTGTCCTTTGCTATGCTAGATCATGCCTAATACGAGGGGAAGACAAGCCCGTATGCCCCAGGAGCAACCGGCCAATGGGGAGCTTAGGGATGCTCTCACCTTGCTTACACAAGTGATGGCTAATCAAGCCAATCAAGGGTCCCAAGCCCCTCATGCTCCTACACCAGCCTCTCAGGTAAGAGACTTCATGAGAATGAACCCCCGGAATTCCATGTGTCAAAGGTGAGTGAGGACCCCCAAGAGATCATTGATGAGGTCTATAAAATTTTGTCCATCATGGGTATGAGGCCGAAGGATAAGGTGGAGTTGGCGGTCTATCAACTCAAGGGGATAACACAAATATGGTACAACCAATGGAAGGAGGAAAAGGGAGTCAACTATGTGGTACTTTGGGAGGAGTTCAAGGTAGCCTTCCTTAATCGGTTCTTTCCCCTTGAACTTATGGAAGCTAAGTTGGTGGAATTCATGAATTTAATATAAGGGTCTATGAGTGTGAGGGAGTATGGCCTCAAGTTTATCCAGCTGTTGATATATGCTCCACATTTGGTGGCCGACTCGAGATCTAGAATGAACAAATTTATGATGGGTGTGTCCGACTTGGTTAGTGAAGAGTGTCGGTCCGCCATGTTGATTAGTGACATGGACTTGTCACATTTGATGACCTTTGCCGAGCAAATAAAAGGGGAGAAATTGTGGAAGAGGAGGGATTGTGAGGCCAAGAAGGCCCGTTTCAAGGGTAAGTTCCAAAAGGGTGTCCGGATCCACCAAGGCAAAGGGCCCTCTAATACTTCTAATAGGGGATTTGCGAATGACTTCCCAAGGCCCCAAGGTGTTGGTGTTGTGGTTCCTAATGAGGTATGTCCTAGGTGTGATCAGAGGCATAGGGTCCCATGCTTGAGAGATACTAATGCATGCTTTTGTTATGGGGAAGTGGGTCATAAGAAGGTGAATTGCCCCCAAGATCGCAACAAGGGCAAAGAGGTTCGTCCACAAGGTGCTAATGTAGTCCTTTTGGGGAGAAGTGGCCGACAAGATGGTACCCCAAGGCATAATCAATTCTATGCTTTGCATGGGAGACAAGGAGTTGATGAAGTCCCCGATGTTGTCACGGTATGTTGAAAATCTTTGACTTTGATATGTATGCATTGATTGATCCGGGTGCTACTCTTTATTTTTTTACCCCATTTGTTACTCAAAATTTCCATGTTGACCCCGAGTTGTTGGATGAGTCATATGAGGTGTCTACTCCTATTGGTGCATTCATTATTACTAGAAAAGTTTATCGAAGTTGTCCTATTTGCATTTTGCATAAAATCTTGCCTTGTGATCTTGTTGAGTAAGACATAGTTGATTTTGATATAATTCTTGGGATGGATTGGTTGCATGCATACTATGCTTCTATTTATTGTGGAACTCGTAGGCTCAAGTTCCAATTTCCAAACAACCCGTCCTTGAGTAGGAAAGTCAAGATATAGTGGTCAAGGGTAGATTCATCTGTTGCATTAAAGCCCGTAAGTTGATCTCTAAGGGGTGTCTTTACCATCTTGTAAGGGTTAGGAATGTGGAGTCTAAAGTTCTTCCCATAGAGTCAGTTTCGATTGTAAATGTGTTTCTTGATGTCTTCCCAAATGATGATGAAATGAATGCATGTATATGGTGCTCTCTATATGGTGTTCTCCGGAAGGTATACAGTCCTGAATTTAAGGTGATTTTCAGTTGTCTTGAGGCTTTGTCAAAAGATCAAGGGGCTAGAACTTGCGTTAGGGCAGTGTTGCCCAATCTTTTTCGAATCTCTAGCGATCTAGATAATATGATTTCACAAATTAAAATAGAACAACCATCACTTGAACCTCACAATTAAGAAGAAATTTATAAGATTTGAAGCTTAATAATATATAAGAAAAGTTGTAAAATTGCACAACCAGTGACTAAAGCTTATAGTTGCGCGCAACATACCAAGTGGCTAGAGCTATACAATATCTACCCTATCCTAGATAGTAATCTTGATGTCTGTGTTTCACTTTGAATATGAGCTTAAACTAACTACCAAAACTATATCCAGTACTATATTTGAGCTTAAACTAACTACCAAAACTATATCCAGTACTATCTTTTTCTCAAAGGAGATGAAAAAAGCTATAAGAAAGTCACTTTAAAACTGTTTAATGTTGACTGCATTGATGGTGAATTGATATATGTGTTCTTATTGAAGTCACGGTAAATTCTCTTGTTCCCATTTATCACTCTTTGAAGTTACTGGTTTACTTATTCTTGAAAATGATGTAATCTTTGATCCTACATGGAGGACTACTACTGAGGAAGTATAGTAAAATCAAATGAAATACTTACTGTGTAGTAGTAATCTAATATCCACAAATGCTCTTGACTTTAATATGAACTTTAGATTGGTATTCGAGTACATGTTTTACGAAATATTTCAATGCAACAATTCAAAATTGATCAAACTAGCAGTTGTTAGCCAAAATCTTTATATTGCTTACACTAAAATCATTGCCTTTATAGTCTAAACTAGCGACACACCTCCCATCTTTCTACTTTAAGAAAAAAAGAAAGGATCACCAATTCCAGGGCGATGAGTTTAATAGTGCGTTAGGGTTTGAATGTGGCCAATTCCAGGGCCTGAATGATGCCAAGAAAGGATCACCAAGATACAGGGACTGAACGTACATATATATATATATATATATTGCGAGCTGTCGAATGTATAACTTATTCTAATTTGATTTTCTGAAATGAAATGAATGATAGCCAATTCCAGGAGCAGCAAGTCAAACTTATCCTCATGTTTAGCTCTGAAATGAATTGACTAATGGCCTATTCCAAGAGCATCAATGAAATATGAATATGAATATCAGGAGAATCAATGAAATATGAATCTCAACATCAAAGACATAATTGTTCAGGCGCTTTTCAAAGACGATAGACATTGTATATAAAATATTAATCTTCAGGCTCAGCATAATCAACTGTGTACAGTACACAAAATCGACTAGCTTATGAAATTTATCGACTACACATTGTATACAATCACCAAAACGACTCAACTATTAGAAAGCTAAACATAATAATCTTTTCACTATTTGCACATTCGAAAATAGACTAGTTTATGAAACTTTTAACCTATTTAATTAATGTTAGAAAAGAGGAAGTTAAAGAAGTGTAACTTTAAAAAAACAAGAAGAATAAATTCATCTGAAGAAGCAACTTGATTAGAAGAGCAAACTCTTAGCCAATTGGCATTTCTTTACTTTCGACTTAGTGTTTTTTACTATTCTTTTTACTATGTTTTTAGGTTACAACTTTCCTGTTTTCTAGCAAAAGACTTGGTCAAAGTTAGTTGCTTATTTTCTAAATTAGTGTCCCTTTATGGCTGATTAGTGGGGCATTTTCCTATTTAGTTTTATCCACTTTGTAAGTGGCTAATAGATAGGAAATAGTTATCTTTTTCTTGTATAACTTCAGATGTTCTCCATGTTAATTGCTATGCTGGAATTTTAACTTTTTCTTTGAGTTTTTATACATGGTTCAATTTCAAGAGTAGTTAGTTTTTCTAGCACAAACAAACCTCTTCTAGAATTTGGTTTCACTAAAGATATGAGCAGCAACTTTACACAAGAATACGTCGACCTTCTGAGCCACAACTTTCCACAAGGAAGAGATCACCTTTTACGTCCCTAAATGTTGATCTTAAATAAGAGTTTTTCTTGTAGTGAACCTTTTAAGTAATAGCTACCTATCAATATTCTCGATTTACCCAATGTTGACGTTGCTATCCACACTTCAAATATCTAGCCCCTTTTTGGGTGAATTCTTTTTTATTTTTTTTGGATCTGTCTCGCTGATTTATTAGTAAAGAAAGTTGATAGTTATTGTTGGTAAAAAAAATTGTTGAACAGGTAATGAATTGGTGAATCAGCAGAAGCCTCTCCAGTGGAGATAATTGACATATTTACTTGCCTCCAGAAAAATGGAACAAGTAGAAAAAGCTTCCAATTTCTAAGGTTTCTTCACTGGCAATGTCTCTATGGACATTCGGGACAATATCCAAATTTGTAGATTTTGTGTTATTGGATTTCAAACATGTTGGTTTGACTTACAATCTATGTTGCTGGAAAGTGAAAGTGGGCACGTGTTAGATTCTCTAAAAGTAGTGTACTTTCAAAAGTGATGGTTTGATAATTTGAGTTTTTTTTCTACGGCTGGATCAAGTAATAGAAAATAGCATTGGGGCATTTGTAGTGGCTGACATTGTCATTGGCACTATGCATTTAGGCAATAAGGGCAGTGGAGAGAAAAGATGTTTGAGAGAGGTTACTATAGGATATTAATGAGCTGAAGGTATTGGAAGAGTAACAGTAGAGCAAATCTAATTTTAAGATATTAGGATAAAACTAATAACTTGCTGAAAGACTTAATGATCTAAAACTTGATGTGCAGACCAATTCTATTTTCAATATACTTGAGTTTGATGTCTTGAAGAGTAGGCTATCTGTTTTTTATCGTGCTAAATATGACACCGATTGGCTTTATATTGTGAACCCCTGCAAGTTGAAAGCCTTGAGGAGAAGGAGGAGGATCAAGTCATTAATGCAAATGACTTCAGCATACCCATTGAGGTTCCTATTCAAGGTCATCAGAAGAAGAAACTCCTAATTCTGGATCTTCAAAGTTTCCTACGATTGCCTGTGACAAGATATACCAAAAGAGGAAGCTGAAAAGTGTGGCTGAACTTATGGGAGAAAATGTCAAGCCAAAAGGTAAAAAGACAACTAAAGAATATTCTACACCTTCATCACTAGAAATATCCGAGAAAAAAAAGGAAGAAGTCTGGTGAGAAACTGAAAGGTCATAGTGGTAGCTCGAAGAGTGTTGAAGAAAAAATTGGCAAGCGGATCAACAAGCAGTCTAGTGTCTGTGACTTGGCAAAAACAAAGCGATTCCGTGTTTCGATTCTTGCGTGTGATGAACTTGGTGACAAGTAGGACATGAGTGTGAGCCCTTTATCAAGGGAAAGAAATAAAAGAAAGTATCTATCACCACCTTATTTGAGCCTTATTTGGAATGCAGGAAAATCAAGCTTTAAGAGAGAACTGGAAATAGAATCTCAAAAAATTTCTGATATTATTAAGATTGGTGAATGGGTCACAAGAGCTGCTCGGCTTCTTTTGCCTTCTCCGGATGCAAATGGTAATGAGCCTGTCAAGGATGATATTCACAAGAGTTCTCAGATAGGAAAGTGAAGCTCTATGACTATTGATACCTTGGATCTTAATTCATCTGTGAATGAGAGACACTGGTTGAGGTTCAGTCTACTACACTATACCCTCTTTCATTGAGGAATGGATCTCTTTAGAAGGCCAGAGGTTTTATTTTCACTTTCAAAAACTCCGTATATTTTGATGGATCAAACTACAAGCAGTATCATCAAGTAGAAGTAGGTGTGAGATCATTAACTTTCATTTCTCTTTTTTGCTCCTTCCACTTGGTGATACTGCTTGTAGTTTGGTCAATCAAAATATACGGAGTTTCTAAAAGTGGAAATGAAACCTCTGGTCTTCTCAACATATCCATTCCACAATGAAAGAGGGTGTAGCAGAGTAGAGTGAACCTTAGCAAGTTTCTTATTCCCAGATGAATGGAGATCTATGGTATCAACAGTCATAGAGCTTAGCTTTCCTATCAGGGAACTCTTATCAACGTCATCCTTCCCAGCCTCATTACTATTTGCACCAGGAGAAGACAAAAGAAGCCGAGCAACCTTTGTCATCCGCTCGGGAATCTTGGTAATATCAGAATTTTTTTGAGATTCTATTTCTAGTTCTCTCTTAAATCTTGATTTTCCTGCATTCCCAATAGGGCTCAAATAAGGCGGTGATAGATACTTGCTCTTCTTTCTTTCCCTTGATAAAGGGCTCGCATTCATGTCCATATTATCACCAAGTTCATCACACTCAGGAATCGAAACATGGAGTCTCTTTGTTTTTGTCAAGTCACTTTCACCAGAATGCTTGCTGACCTGCTTGCCAATTTTTTCTTGAACACTCTTCGCACTGCCACTATGACCTTTAGCCTTCTCAGCGGACTTCTTCCTTTTCTTCTTGGATACTTCTAGAGATAAAGGTGTAGAATGTTCTTCGATTGTCTTTTTACCTTTCGGCCTGGCATTTTCTCCCATAAATTTAGCCACACTTTTCAGCTTCCTCTGTTGGTATATCTTGTCACAGGCAATCATAGGAAACTTTGAAGATCCAGAATTAGGAGTTTCTTCTTCTGATGACCCTGAATAGGAACCTCAATAAGTATGCTGAAGTCATTTGCATCAATGACTTGATTCTTCTCCTTGTCCTCAAGGCTTTCAACTTGCAGGGGTTCACATTATAAAGCCAAACGGTGTCCATATTTAGCACAAGAAAAAGTAGATATCCTACTCTTCAAGACAACAAACTCAAGTATATTGAAAATAGAACTGGTTTGCGCATCAAGTTTTAGATCTTTTAGTCTTTTGGTAGGTTATTAGTTTTATCCGAATAGCTTCAAATTAGATTTGCTCTACTTTTGCACTTCCAATACCTTCAGCTCCTTAATATCCAGCAGTAACCTCTCTCGAACCTCTTTTCTCTCCACATCCCTCATTTGCCTAACAGTATAGTGCCAATGACAACATCAGTCGCTGTAAATGCCCCAATATTATTTCCTATTGCTTGATCTAGCCATAGAAAAAACTCAAATATTGAAAATGCTGCTTTCGAAAATATACTACTTTTAGAGAATCTAACCCGCGTCCGCTGATAATTTCTGGCAACATAGACTGTAAGTCAAAAACCAATATTTTTGAAATCCAATAGCACAAGATCTACAAGTTTTGATATTAGACATTGCTAGTGAAGAAACCTTAGAAATCGGAAGCTTTTTCTACTTGTTCCATTTTTCTGCGACTTCTATTAGCAATTTAGTATGCATGAAATGGCCATTCACCTCTACCCAATAGTATACATGAAATCCATTTCTCGAGGCAAGTGATGATGTCAATTATCTCCACTGAAGAGCCTTTTGTTGAGTTGTAATGAATGCTCCAATTATACACAAGGACTAGGTCTGGTCCCTTGACACACGAATAATATAATGGTAAAAAGAATAATAAAGACAAATGATATGAACACAAGATTTTACGTGAGAAAACTCCTTGCTCAAGGGAGAAACAACCACGACCTGTCCTATAGGATTTTCAAAACACCAAAATCTACTGAAATGTAAGAGCAATATAGTCAAATGTTACGTGGCAACATTTGTCTTGGAAAAGTACCATTGCTTCATCTGAAAGTTGTGCTTTCTTTTCAAATGCATGCAATTAAAATTTCCAAAAGAAGAGTTATAGGTCATTTTTTTAATAATAAAAATTTATTTACTAACGATCACATTCTTAATCTAGAAAAACTCCATTTTTTGCCACTTAGAAAACCTGCATAGCTAGGCTGTTATATGCTATAGTTCTATACGCTAAAATTTGCATTTTAAGCCAAAATCTGCACTTCAATAGCTCAAGAAAAGGTGATGTTTGAGCGTCAAAAAATCTACATTTTTTACATCTAAAATTTGAACCTTTTAACTCAAATTGCAACATTTTAAGACTCAATAAGTTATACTTTAACCTTAAAAGTGCATACTTTATTCAACTTGAAACCCATATATTTAAACTATGAAAAATCTGCGTCTTTAGGCTATTGAAAGTTGTGTATTGAACACATAATTTTTAAAAAAAAAAACTGAAAATAGGTGCATCATATATAAAAGAAAAGTTGTTCCTTGGCTCTACTTATTTGAAAAAAAGTTATATCACAAACTAAAGGAAAAAAACATATTAAATAATAGATAAAACTTGCTAGAATTTATTGTTTTAAGTCAAATAATTATACTAACCCTATTATCTAAATGGATGGATAAGGTGAACGACTACGTCTAACTGTTGTCTCTAGTTAGTTTGTACAAGCCCACACACAAATAAAACAAAGTAAAGGTGTAAGTGCAACATACATATGTGGCATGTTAGTAAATGGATAACGACATAAATGTATAAACAGAAATGTGAAGCTTTGAAGTAAGGAGGAAGTGTTGGACTCACTTTGGGATGAGTAAGCCTCCCTCGACACAATGAGGATGAATATTTATCGATCACTTGTCTGATTTGGATAGAGATGGAGTCATATCATAACTCCAAGTGGCTCCCTAGTGTACATGTACAAAAGAAAAGAAAAATTAATATCTATTGCTGAGATAACTAACTCAATTGACAATACTGCTACATACAAAATATAACTATCACGGATTCAATTGAAGCATAGTAAAGGATCGCAAGTAAATA
>DF368454.1:4199-15834 GCA_000787875.1 Solanum virginianum
ACCATTACAGATGTCCAACTGCCCAATCTTTTGTTGAGGATCCGACCAATTGTGATACCAAAAAGATTGCTACTTGGATTCTGGCAAATGATGATACAGACATGTGGTGATGTGTTCCAATACATTATAAACAATCAAAAAGTTTCAAACACATGCACTGATGCACATCTAAATATCTATGTACACTAAATCTCAACACATTGCAACAAAGTAGTAGCAGTGTAACGCTATGTTTCCGCAGATAGACCTAAAATCCTAGATCCATCTCCATGTTCAGACAATAATATCCACAATACAATACAGATATCAGTAACTGGTTCCAAAAATCTAAAAATGAGATCACAATTCCACGTACAGTGATCCGTGAGGAAAGAGTGATAACATACCCGACGTCGTCACAGTAGAGGCAGTTAATGAGGACATTCCCACGGAGATTAAGGAAGTAAACAGCTGAAGCTGCCACAGGCATGGCTGCAACACCAAAATGGATCTAGAAACTTCAATCAAGTCAGATCTTGTTAAAGTTGAAAAGATTTAGCATGAATATGTGAAAATATTTGGTAGGTAAGACTTTTTTGGTATTAAAAGTCTTGGTAAGTAATTTTTATTTATACCTACCTTGACATTTTTGGCACATATGATGTCATGGATGATGTCAAGAGGAAGAATTCACTCCTATAAATAGGTAGCTCTTGGTTCATTTGTAATATCACCTCTCACTTGTCTTCTTATCTCCTAAGGCATAAGATTTCTCTCTTGTAGCAAAAATACATTAGAAGAGTAGAGAATTGCTAAATTCTCTTAGATGTATTTGGGATCTCTCCATTCTTTGTTAATATATAAGCAGTTGTTCTTTGATGGACGTAAGATCATTCTGATCTGGACCACGTTAAATATCATTGTTCTTCTTTCTTTCTTGTTCTTATTTTTCATGTTTCCGCTAACAATTGGTATCAGAGTCAAGGTTCTGTCTGAATATGCTCTGTGGTTGCAACACGGCCTGAACTTCCACATCAGAAAAGAAATACTTTGGTTTTTGATATTTCCAAATTGTTTGTTGTGGAAGAGGAAGAACAAGTAATGATGAGTTCCATGAAGTTTGAAATTGATAGATTTAGTGGACGAAACAACTTCAATATCTGGAAGATCCAAATGATGGCGTTACTGCGGAGGGAAGGTTCAATCCATGCTATTGATAGAAAATATCCCGATGGTACATCGGATGCCGAGAAGGCGAAGATAGAAGGGAATGCATTGAGTATAATCCAACTTTCACTTGCACCTAACATGCTTTGCGAAGTGAGTACAAGTACCGAGGAGACGGCCAAACAGTTATGGGAAAAGCTAGAAGGGCTTTACCAGGACCAATCGGTGACAACAAGGATCTTGTTACAACGGCATCTTCAGACATTTAAGATGGAGCCGGGTACTTTGTTACAAGACCATCTTGATGCGTTCAACAAACTTGTGATGGACTTACAGACTGTGGGGATTAAAAATAATGAGGAGACGCTTGCATGTGCCCTGCTATTTTCATTGACTTTAAAATTTCGTGACATTGAGAATTCAATGATGTATAGCAAAGAGCCTGTCGCTTTTGAGCAAGTGCGGCAAGCACTTTGCTCTTGTGATGTGCGGAGACATCTTGAAGGAGATAAAGATGATGAGGTTAGTGGGCTCTTTGTGAGAGGCCGTACTAACCAATAGGGAAACAGCAAATCAAAGCACAGATCAAAGTGTCGTGTGAACAAGAAGAATGCAGAGTGTTGGGGCTGTCACAAGAAGGGGCGCTTTGAACTAGATTGTCCTATGTCAAAGTCCAAAGAAAAGGTGAGTGCATCTATTGTTGAGCAGGTACATGATTCTGACGATGATTATGTACTAGCAACATCATGCAATAGTGGAGTATATGACAATAAATGGGTGTTAGACTCTAGTTGTACTCTTCATATGACATTTTGAAGAGATTGGTTCACCAATTATGAGACAAGTGGAGGAACTGTTGTAATGGGAAATAATGCAACTTGTAAAATAGTTGGCATTGGTTCAGTTTGGGTTCGCTGCCATGATGGAATTGTGAGGACCATTACAGATGTCCATCATGTTCCTGATCTGAGGAAGAATTTTATCTCCATGGGTACTTTGGATAAAAATGGCTACAAGTACATGGGTGAAGGAGGAACTATGAAAGTGACTAAAGGCCCTTTAGTCATGCTAAATGCCAAGATGGAGGATGGCCTTTACACACTGGAAGGAAGTACCATTATTGGCTTAGTTAATGCATCTACCATGCAATTATCCCATGACGACAAGGCGAGATTATGGCATATGAGACTGGGTCATATGAGCACATGAGGATTAGGGATGTTGAGCAAACGTAACCTCTTGAATGGTGAGAAGATCAGCACACTTGAATTTTGTGAGCACTGTATTCTAGGGAACCAAAAGAAGGTTAGCTTCAGCACTGGCAAACACAAGACAGGAAGGGTGCTAGACTATATCCATTCAGATTTTTGGGGTCCCTCTCAGCTTCCATCAAAGGGAGGAAAGAGGTATCTTCTCACATTCATTGATGATTTTTCATGAAAGGTTTGGGTGCGTTTCTTGAAAGCAAAAATTGATGCTTTTGAAGCATTTAAAGATGAACAGAACTCTTCTTGAGAATGCTCGTTGTATGCTCTTACAAGCCAAAATATCCAAAGTGTTTTGGGCTGAAGTCGTTCATACTGTTCTTATATTGCCAATCAATCTCTAGCATCAACAATTGACTTTAAGACTCCGAATGAGGTATGGTCAGGTGAACCCTCTGACTATTCATACTTGCGAGTATTTGGGGTCCAACTTCTTATCATGTTAACAAAGAAAAGCTAGAACCAAGGGCTAAGAAAGCCATATTCGTAGGGTATGTAGATGGAGTAAAAGGGTACAAGCTTTGGTGCTTGTCTTTACTAAAATTTGTAATCAGTAGAGATGTTACCTTTGATGAATCCTCTATGCTTGATCCTCATAAAGTTTTTGTGAAGTTATCAAGAAACGAGAACAATGAGCAAGTGGAGCTACCGGTGAAGCTCACCACTAAAAAGGATCTAGACACTCAAGTTGATGAGTCAAAAGATGCGGATCTCAAAGAACTTGTTGTCAATGAACCATACATAATTGCGAAGGGAAGGGACAAGGCAAATGCGGAAACTGGAATGTCTTATAGAGCAAGCAAATTTGATTGCATATGCGTTCATAGTTGCAGAAGAAGAGATTAAAGATCTCGAGCCTTCCTCGTATATCGAAGCAACTTCTTACAAGGATGTTGCATAATGGAGGCTAGCCATGATGGAAAAGATGGAGTCTCTTCACAAAAATGAGACATGGGTCTTAGTTGGAAGCCCAAAAGGGAAGAGGACAGTTGGATGCAAATGGTTCTACAGAAAGAAAGAGGGCATTCCAGGGGTGGAAGATGCTAAGTTCAAGGCGAGATTGGTTGCAAAGGGTTTTATTCAGAAGGAGGGAATTGACTATAATGAGGTCTTCTCTCCAATTGTGAAACATAGCTCAATTCGCGTGCTACTAGCATTGGTTGCACAAGGTGACTTGGAGCTTCAACAGCTTAATGTCAAAACTGATTTCTTACATGGTGATCTAGAAGAGATAATTTATATGGATCAGCCTGAAGGTTTCCTAACTGAGGGAAAAGAAAACCATGTATGCCAACTGAAGAAATCTTTGTATGGTTTGAAGCAATCCCCTAGACAGTAGTACAAGAGATTTGATACATTCATGACTACACATGGATTCTTGAGGAGTGCATTTGATAGTTGTGTGTATCATAATAAAATCTCTTGTAACTCTATGATTTATTTACTATTGTATGTTGATGATATGCTTATTGCTTCTAACAACATCATAGAGATAAACAATCTGAAGAAACGGTTGAGCAAGGAATTTGACATGAAGGATTGGGGGGCTGCAAAGAAAATTCTTGGAATGGAGATTTCAAAAAAATACGGTGTTGTACATCTTTCTCAGACGAGATATATTGAAAAGGTTCTCGAGAGATTCAATATACATATGAGCAAGCTTGTAAGTACACCGTTAGTTTCTCATTTTAAGCTTTCAAAGTTACAAATGCCTAAGTCTGAGAATGGGGTAGAACATATGTCAAAGATCCCCTATGCTAGCGCAATTGGTAGCATCATGTATGCTATGGTTTGCACACGTCCAGATATTGCCCAATCTGTAAGTATGGTAAGTAGGTACATGGCAAATCCAAGAAAAAGGCATTGGGAAGCTGTCAATTGGATATTAAGATATCTCAAAGGAGCATCTAATATTGGTCTAACCTTTCGAAAAAGTGAAGATAGTCCCGCTTGCCAAGTTTGCACACTGCAAGGACTTGGCGGGAGTATGCATCAACTAATGCAACTCTAGGAGAACAACTGCTAGGTGGAGCTAGTATATTCAACAAAGGTTTGATTCTTCTTGTTTCTTACAAAGGGATTGCCCAGTAAGGTTAGAAGTTTTGGCCAAAGTTGTTCATATGCATGCTCGGAATGCAAATCAAGGTGGAGATTAAAAGAATTGGTTTGGTCATTGTAGGGTCAAATCAAAATGGAAAATCTTGCCAAGGTGGAGATTAGTTAAAGTTGACAAGATTTACCATAAATATATGAAAATATTTGGTAGGTAAGACTTTTTTGGTATTAAAAGTCTTGGTAGGTAATTTGTTTTTATACCTACCTTGACATTTTTGTCACATATGATGTCATGGATGATGTCAAGAGGAAAAATTCACTCCTATAAATAGGTAGCTCTTGGTTCATTTGTAACATCATCCCTCACTTGTCTTCTTATCTCTTAAGGCATAGGATTTCTCTCTTGTAAAAATACATTAGAAGAATAGAGAATTGCTAAATTCTCTTAGATGTATTTGGGATCTCTCCCCTTTCTTTGTTAATATATAAGCAGTTGTTCTCTGGTGGATTTAGGATCATTCTGATCCGAACCACGTTAAATATCATTGTTCTTCTTTCTTTCTTGTTCTTATTTTTAACGTTTCCGCTAATAGATCTAAATGATTCGAGAACGTTCTTCAATTATAGGGTAATGAAAATATAGGAAGAACAGTTAAATTTGTTGTAGGTGGTAGAGAAATGTCGCCAGTTAGGGATAGCTTATATTTGTGTCTTCGGTATCCCCCATTAACAGAAATAAAGCTAAAGTAAAAGGCTTCATTAGCTGACTAACCACTGTGGATATAGTTGTTACAATCAAAATCTGTGTGTCGGTAAATACAAATTCATAAAATATAAAGGCATACCCTCATATGTCAATGTGATTTCTTAGACAAATCTTTCATACAAATGCTTATTTAGATATAGAGTTTGACAAGAATGCTAGAATATAATTTGTTCATTCTCAAGATAGTTTCACCATTATCCAGCTTAAGTCGCATATGAAGTAGAGTGATTGACCTTAATATGAAACAAATACATAGTGTAAATGCAAACCAATTTGGGATATAATTGACAAGTTTATACACATGATACTAAGATATATGTTATCTCTTACTTTAATCATCTATCTGAAATTGACCTTCCAACCATCACCATAAACAATGATGAGCCAATCGTACTTAAGTGCAATTGATACATAAAGACACAAACATCACAGAAAATAACCAACAAAAAGAAGCTGAAAAGAAATTTAAAAAAAAAAACTAACTGAACTGATAAGAGCATTTTTTTCTTAACACTATAAAGTGAGTAACTAACCTTGCTAGGAATTCCATCAGTAATGTCTCTATTCCAAAACCATGACAAATGGCTGGAATGAGACTATTATCGAAGGACTCCGACATCACATAGGTTTGACCAATGGCAGCAGCTGACATGATTTCCAATGATAACCTGTTTGTGGTGGTTGCTTTGTGGTTCGTAAAGAGAAAGTACAAAAGTACTCTTGATAAAGGACAGCACCAAGTTGGTGCTACTGAAGCTCTTGAATTGAACCGATTACAATTATGACAAGGATGAGAAGGATGGTGAAGGAGTTTCTTCAATGCTTGGTTTCCAAAGATATTGGGATGCTTCTTATGCCGATGAATTGGTAAACTTTTGTTAGCATGGCCACACTGGTCAATTTTCATTTGGTGGTGATTTCATGAAAAATGTTGCCTCATGGATGAAATGTGCATGAATATTTGTAAGAGTCATTTGCCAAATGATGTAGCTGATGTCGATTCTGAGCCTATTATGCAGCATGACAAGGATATGTCAGGTTGGAGTGTGCTGGATATTGGGACTGGCAACGGTCTTCTGCTCCAAGAGCTTGATAAACAAGGTTCTCTGATCTCACTGAAACTAACTATAGTAAAGGAGTAGTTGACCTTGCAAGAAGCTTTGCTGATCATGATGGTTTCACCAGTGTCAAATTCTTGGTTGATGACATTATTGAGAGAAAATTGGATAAACTCTACAACACAATTCATAAACTAGAACTACAAAACTAGCAGTTATAGTCACAATATTAACTATACAACACAATTCATAAGCTAGAAGAAGCCTAAAACTTCTATAGAATCTTAAAATCTAAGACATCAAATTCAACAGCAAAAAATTTGTATCTGTTAAACTCGGATTTCTAGAATAAATAGCTGAAGTGCCTCTAGATTCTTACTAAGCATAGCACTTGCAGCAGATTCTTCAAAATTATCACACAATTCTTTTAACTAATGAAATATAACTCATGCTTTAAAGATATTCCATCGCAAAAAAAAAAACTATAGGAAAACTAAGAAAATTATGTCACATTGACAGAACAAAATTAACAACATGTACAATTATAAATAATTTTTCACACACCAAAGACCTAATTGAAATCGAAAATGTATTGATAGATAGAACTCAAAAAAAGAGAGAGACCTGGATAACTGAGTGCCTTAGGTATGGCGTCAGCAACCATGGAAGTTTTTACCGATGAAGAATTTTGAATTCTTGGTGATCAATATCACAGATAATTTCGTAACATAGAGTGCTACGGTAGTTTTATTAGATGATAAAGGAAATGTAAAGAAAACTGAACTTGATTTCACCGGAGCAAGAGGCCAACTGTACAGATTAGGTATCCAAATTTGTTAGCTTTGGAGGAGAAGAAGAAGTTTTCAGGAGTAAGGAATGGCCAAAATCCCAAAACCATTACCAAATATTATATTCTTGTAATTGCTAATTTAAAAATTGTCTTTCACAACAGGAAAAATGCTTGATCATTAAAATTACACTTATAACGACCAAATTTGCATCCCTTCGTTAGAAAATAAGTGGTTAAAAGTCAAGTTTCTTGTAGTGTAAAACACTATCAGAATATCCTAAAATTAGGAAAAAGTTTCTTCTAGTACCCCGGTATGCATGTATCAGAAATCCAATTCGAGTATTGAAACTCAAAATATTGACCAAAATCAAATCCAAGTCAAACTTTAGCTCAATTTCTAACTTTGGACCTAAAATTCACATAATAACTCCAAATTTGTTTTCGACAACTCTCCTAGGCCAATTTTCACATTTTAGAATTAATGAAATCGATGGAATTCCATTCAGAGACGCAAATCTCCAAATGATTTAAAATTTTAAAATTAGGCAACTTAAACCTTCAGAAAAATCTAAACTTTAGCAAATATCTTAACCTTTTACATAATTTTCAAAAATAAACTTTTTAAATCAATTAAAAATGACTCGAGGCCTCTATCGAAAGGGGTAAAATGCTTATTTTATCAAAAAAGTCAAAAATGACCTCCAGGTCATTACAGAGCAACATTGGGATTGCATGTTATAGTATGCATATCATTTTTACCGTTTGTGGGTACTTTCTACATATGTATGACTTAATATGTTATTTGCATGACTTCACTTATAGCATATTGGTACTTTGATATCTCTTTTCTTTACTATTACACTACTCATTACTTGATTATGTACCTATTTAATCTTTAGCATTACATGATTATTGTTGTATTACATGTCTACATATTTAGTACATTAAAACGTACTAACACATACTTTTTACCTACATTATATTACAATGTAGGGTCAAGCGATCATCCTCATCCTTACATTTGTGGCTAGATCCGAATTTTGGGTTTGAAGATTTTGGTGAGTCCTCATGCTTTATGAACAAACCTCTTACATTTTAGCTTTATTTTCTTATCATTGAGACGTTATGAGACTATTCTTGTTTTACTTTCATTTGAGGATGAGTTTAAGACATGTCTTAACCCCCACCAAGTCTAATTTGTAGAGGCATTGTTGGACGTCCTGTGTAGAACCTATATGTTGATTATCCCTTTGCTTATGCCATTATGCTTAGACCCCGTTTCATTGGTTTTTTTGCATTATTCAAATTAATTCATTGCATATAAATGCTTATGATATGCTAAGAAGGCTAGGTTGGAGTTCCTTCAGGATTCTCAATCATCATGTCACACCTAGGGGCTAGCATGGGTCGTGATAATGTCTTACATTTCAAAGTATGTGTTCAAGGACTTTCACATGTTTTTAGCTTGGTCATTGTATCATAACATTTATATTACACATTGCAATTATCACATACTTAGTACATTTCATGAACTAATGCGTACTTTTTTTTGCCTGCATTGTATTATAATGAAAGGTTCAACGATCACCCTACACATCTCACTCACGGATAATTAGAGTGTGACACCCCATAACTTTATGCTCTTATATATCTATGTTTCAAGCCTCATTTGTTTAGATTGCGAGTGTATTAGGTTCATGGGAGATACCTAGTACCTAAATGAGTTCAAGACTTTCCTAAAAATTGAGTTTTGGGTGATGGTTCATGCAAGGGTCACCTTTAAACTAGCATAGCTTTTAGCACATTTTGAACTGGGTGGTTCACAACATTTCAAATGAAATATCTTTGTGTTAGATTTGCAACACACTTGGTTTCACCTCATTCTGAGCTCGGATGAAGGAGTTATGATCGTTCTCGTAAGGCCCTCCCGTGTAGTATTGTCACACGGGCAGCTTGATAGACAGTGTACCCTTGGACGGTCTTTCTGGGTCACTTGGGGTTGGAAAGGGCTATTTTTTTCCTAAGGAAGATGACATGGCCAGTGGCATGGGCCGTGTGGCTTGCCACTGACCGTGTGGAGGGGTCACAAGGTGTGTCAAGGAGGCTTGTTGGGTATGGGAAAAATATGGCTTAGGGTGGTGCCACGGGCACCCTTGATGGGTTGTTTGAAGGGAGAAGGCTCATGTGGCCTAGGCATGAGGTGGCCTGGCATCATTTCAACCCAGTGTGGTGCAACGGACCATCAAATGGACTGTGAAGCATCACACGGCTCGTGAGGTGGTCCGTCAAAGTGACGAGACGTCAATTTTTCCAAGTTTTCCCAACTTCCATTTTTTTCTCTAAGGCACTTCACATGGGCATTGCACACGACTAGTGGAGTGCCGCATGACCATTCAAGTCTCCAGTGAGATGACACTTTGCAAATTTTTCCTTCCGTTCACTAATGGCGTCATCGTAAATTTTAACTACTCTAATGCATTTTTTAGACTTCCAATGCTATCTTAACCTTTCTAAAAGACCTAAACACTATTACAAAGGATCAAACTCATTACTCTCATCTCAAATACACTCTCAATTCTCTCAACTATTGTAAGATTTGAGGAGGGGTTTTGATATATTTTTCTTGAGGGTGTTGCAAGGTGTTGATTGGTCATTTTACAATGGATTTTCTTGCATTATTTCATCTCTATATTTTATGATTTTATGCTAGTATTACACACCCTCTAAGTATTTGATAAAATATTCGGATGTGGTTTCTTGAGAAATTGAAGGTCCAAAGCATGAGATATGATATGATTGACTATATGATGATGAAATAAGCTTATGTATATGATATACTCTACATAAAGTGTTGCATTAGACCATATTTGATCCTGGTAACCTAGTTGAGGGGTTAATATCTCAAACACCAGGGTAGTAGGTGAGATTGCCACCAATCTAGATGAGGGGTTTGTACCTCACACACTAGGGTGATGGGTGCGATCATCACTAAACTAGATAAGGGGTTAGTACCTCATACACCAGGGTGATGGGGGCGATCATTAATAACCTAGATGAAGGGTTTGTACCTCACACACTAGGGTGATGGGTGCGATCATCACTAAACTAGATAAGGGGTTAGTACCTCATACACCAGGGTGATGGGTGCGATCATTAATAACCTAGATGAAGGGTTTGTACCTCACGCACTACGGTGATGGGTAAAATCATCACTAACTAACCAAGGGGTTTGTACTTTGAAAATCTAGCTTGGTCTCTTCTACACATATAATATCTCATATGAGCATGAGTTAAGCATGTTTTCCTTATGCATTGATCATACATGCCATATTGACATATTATGCCTATTGCCTATTATATACATTTTGATTCTGATGCCTATCACTTGTTGCATTGCATCCTACATACTTAATAAATTCAAACGTACTAACGCATACTCTTGCTTACATGATATCACCATGTAGGAACCGGTGCGTAAGTTGATCATCCTCCTCCTCCATGTGACTAGTTCGATACTACTCAAGCTAGTTGGTAAATACTCCACTTCAGGGACCTTAGTCTATGTTGTTCGTATTATGTATTGAGATATTCTTCTTTATGTTCTATTTTGACTTTGAGGGTGAGATCGGTTGCTTTGTCTTGGCCCTCGCTCTTATCTATGTATTAGAGGTGTTTGTTAGACATGCTATATATCCATGACATGAGCTTGACTCTTTGTCTACTGTTTATGATGTTATGCAAGCTTTCTCCTTAGCCCCTTTGCACTTATTCTTATGCCTTATGTCTTTTGTATGCTTTCGCGACTAATGATGTGTAGCGATAAGTTAAGAGGCTTGTTTGGAGTTCCTTCAGGTTCCTCCAGGTTCCTCATTCGTCGTGTCATATCTAGGCCCTAAGCTTGGGACGTGACAAACTTGGTATCAGAGCACTAGGTTGATAACTCCTCAAAGTCCAATACACCACGTCGATTAGAGTCCTATTCATGGTTGTGAAGTGCGCCATGACTATGAATAGGAGACTATGAGACATTTTAGGAAATGCTTCCCTTCTCATGTTCTAAGTCGTGCTATAGAGTTGTGGTAAGTTTTTCCCCTAACAATTGTTCTTTACTATGCTAGATCTTGCCAAACACTCGAGGACGAAGGGCCCAAACTCCCGAGAAGCAACCTACCAATGGTGAGCTTCGAGATGTTCTCACTATGCTTGCCCAAGTTGTGGCCAACCAAGTCAATCAAAGGGCCCAAGCCCCTCATGCTACTACCTCGGGAGCTAGGGTAAGAGACTTCATAAGGATGAATCCTCCAGTGTTCTATGGGTCAAAGGTGGATGAAGATCCACAAGAGTTCATTGAGGAGGTCTCTAAGATCTTGAATATCATGAAAGTTGGGCCGAGTAAAGGTGGATGAAGATCCATAAGAGTTTATTGATGAGGTCTACAAGATCTTGAATATCATGGGTGTTTGGCCGAATGAGAAGGCGGAGTTGGTGGCATACCAACTCAAAAGGGTAGCCCAAATATGGTATGATCAATGAAAGGGTGAGAAGGGAATTGGTA